>JAHZNE010004846.1:0-25736 GCA_027744055.1 Callyntrura sp. NNG-2020
AGCTAATCGGTTGGTGTATTAAATGTACAAGGTACCCTGACCAAAAGTCGACAATAGCAGTTGCTGCAACACCACCACTAAAAGTCTAAGGGTGTATCTATATGACTTTTACAGAGTGTACACCACCACCACCCTCGTTCTCGGTATCTAATGCTACTCTATATATAACGGATGCCCTTTAGTTGTTAAAATTATGCTCTTTCCGTGCTACAACCATTGCCGTTATAAAAAGAATAACAGTTGGTATTAAATCCTTCATAAAGGCACGCTGTTGTCGTTTTTACCTTTCCAAGTTGAGTTTACCTTTTTTTACTGATCAAATGTAACTCCTCGCTTGTTTATGCTTGACTTAAAATTGTATACACTTCATATTAGTTACTGTTGCATGAGCGAACATCCATGCTGGTAATGATCTGCCGTGCCTTCCTAACAAGCTCTTCCGTTTCACCCTCTGTCGGAAATAATATATTTTTTACAGAATGAAAACTACACGTCATTACTTTCCTCGGTGTTTGTGCTGCTATTCGTCTCCGATGTGGGCACTAGTAGGACTAGTAGGAGTGTTCATTTTATTGCGCAAAAGTTTTTTCTTGTCTATTTATTTTATTTTTCAGTAACACATAAGACTCCGGTAGTTTTTAGATTGCTTTTTAAAGGGTTAACGAGGAAATGCATGATATGTATAAAATGTGCATAAAATCAGAGAATGGCAAAAATGTACGTGCTAGAAAATTTTCATTTACATTTTCGTGAAACTTTTTTTTGTTAATTAGAGTCAAAGTGAAAAGAGAAATAAAATGATGCAGACGAAATAAAATAAACTTTTAACGAAGAATAGACACTATACGCTCGTGATAATTGTGAATGTTACATGCATATTTATAAGTTCTTCATATTTTAAAAGTCAGGCAGGAAGGAAGTGGAAACGAACGGATGCAAGTTTTCTGGGACTCAGAAGAAGGAAATTTGAAAAATACATACAAGGCTGTATTAGGCTATTGAGCATTATATATTCCCAAGGCCGTGAGTGAAAATATAGACAATAGAAGGAAAATTAGAGGAGGCAGCGGTATGCCAGTTTCCTTATTCAACAACTAGTACATATATGCACATTACTTGCTGGACTGTAAAGTGTATTTTTAACTTTCTATGCACTTCAGTATTATTATTATTAATAATAAGTATGCAACACTAGTCAACTGCGTAGTATCAGACTCAGTCACTGGAAAATCGGATGTACTACAATTTATACCTGAATTACTCTGAAAATTGTATACTGACAAGTGCCTACTTGTGTCAGATTCCACGACGAAAGTGAAATGAAATTCCATAAATATTGTACACGTAGTTACACATATATAACCTGCTGCTTCGCTACAGAACTGAATTTAATGATTTATTTATACTAGTTCTTTTAAATAATGGCGTATCTTATCGAGCAGTTCTGTAGTATACACGGAAATGAATAATTTAGAGCGAAAAAAGACAAAATCAAGTGGACGTGCTTGTATCACTTTCTATTACATTCATTTACTAAAAAGTTTCTGGTCTTCATTCATGCACCAATTAATTTTCCCAGAGAGCATTTACCTAAAAATAACAGCCTCAGCTCGATATTGCAGCTAAATTCAAAATAGTTTATGTATTACACTACTTTATTTTGAAACGCAAATTAGAAATGAACTACGCATATCCTATATTGGTTCAGTTCCTAAGCTCCTATATAATGTCTTGATTAGGGTCTCCACCGACCTCGACTTTGAGATTTATTAAGTTATTAGAAATCTTAACTAACGTAACGTTGACAATATGAGTGAAAAAATCCTTATGAATGTACAGAAAGGTTTCTTAATGATCCACTGGACCGTATATACCGTATCGGTTGTTCCTGTAGCAACTGACACTGATACGACACAATAAGCATTCTCTTGTCTGCTGACGTTAGTGGTCGTTGTTATGTTTTATAAGTTATATTATATATTACTTAATGGATAAGGGCATATATCTGGTGTGGTATCCTTTTCAGTTGTCAAGCTATGCTTCCGATTTTGTTACAACCCTGTCATCTATAGAATTTCTTTAGATTTTTTACTTCTTTGCTTTCTGTTATATACATGAATTCAATAGTCAATAGTACAACAACAAATATCAAGTTGTTGGCAACTTAAACCGTCTGTTTCTGTCAGGTTAGTTATGATATGCTAATCAGTATGAAAATGAAATGCAGAGTGATCGTTAAAAAAATTTGTCTGCAATGGCATACCCTTACACAACTTCACAAAACTGCTTTCTATCTGTGATGTAAACATTTAAATTTTGGTGCTTTCGATATTAATATGCAATATGCATTCCGATATTATTTTTTATTAAAATATTTTATTAAATATCAACTCAGTTTATATTATGCAACCGTCTGCTTCCACACTGCTTTGCTTTCATTCAATTCAGTCTGGATTTTAATAAAAATGAAATAATATATTCGAGCATAACTTATTCCATAAAAAGCAACATTGGTCGTAATATTTTTCTTCATTTCTGCTCATCTCTTTAGGTGCGAATTGGATTAGAAAACTGTCCGATGATAAAGTCATCATAATTGCAGCTGTTGTCGGAATCGCCATAGTTCTTTTCCTTATTGTCTGTATCATCATCATTTTGGTGTGTCGTCGCAAAAGGATGAGCGAAAAATGTAAGTTTTTTTCCCTTTTTATCATTACAGTAAAAAATCATAAAATATGTTTTGCTGTTTTACTCTTTTGCTATAATCGTTTCAAAACAGCTATATCTGTCACAAAAACAGAAGCTATCTAATTTTTCTTTAAAACACTATCCCCTTCTACCAAACCCAAATTTTGGTTTTCTTCTTACTCTTCCTATACTTGAAATACGTATGTACGGTCTCAATCTTTACAGTTTCTTTTATTATTATTCAAATTATTACCGCTCTCATGACATTGTACGACTGTAGGTTCCTTCATTCTTTTCTCCTGGAAACTTACAAACAAAAAACCAATAAACCATTTCGGCATGATGATACATGGAGTATGCCAATCTGAGCGTTTTATGGATTTAGCAACGACACTTCTTTATTCTATCATTCACTCTACACTTTCACATCCTAGATATATTTTCCTTCTATCCGCTTTTCATTCTTTATCGCTCTTCTATATTTGTCCCGTCTTTGCTAACTTTGCCATAAATAAGATTCTACGTTAACCATGGTCACATAGATAGCACTTTGTTGCTATATGGAGTTTCGTAACGCAAGTACACAAAAAATTCAATATATTACACATTTTTTTTGGCAAATGATAAGTTTCTATAACAATTGAACTTTTTATTATTCTGACTTGGAAGACAGATTACCGGTTAATTTAGAAAAGTTAGCCGCCCTGTATACTCCAGCGCATTCCTATTTACCTGCAATTATAGGCAAACAAACTTTGTCAGCCCAAGTCACTACCTTAATGGATTTAATAAGTATTCATTGAGATTCTTCTTATGTTGTGCCACTACTCAAGTGGTTTGAATCCCCTGCACTTTCTCTGGTAGATTACAGTAGTAATCATCGCTACTGCTACAAAAGGAAAGTTAAAAAAACTTTTTCAGATACCCGCTTACTGTTTTTCTCTTTGAATGAGCCGAAATATATGTATAGTACTACTTTATTACTGTTGATAAGACAGATAAGGAGAAAAGGAGCAGACAAACTTTTTCTCTTTTTATTCATTTCATACATACATACTTACCAATAATATAAAGGGGGAGAAAAGAAAAATAAAGGAGGGTATCTCCTCACGACCACGCCGCACACAACCATGAAGATAATTAAGTGTACAAGTAACTAGCTTTAGTCCTGCAACTGTGTATGTGTCTATGGGAGAATCACCCTGTGAATACTTGCTATGCAGGCAGTAAACCAATCTAGTAGGCACGTACAAACACACCAAACCTTACAAACCCAGAGAATCAACTTATTTAGAGCTTCCCCTTCGTTTCTTTTTTCCTCCAAAAGAAAATGGGGTTCTTTCTTTTTACGTATTCCGTGTGTTGCGAAAAACTAACTACGTAACGTATGAGGCGGTAATAGCCTTGTGCTGTGTCATTAAAGCTCTATGCTTATAAAATGTGGCGTGGCGAGGTCGATCAAAATAATATTACAAGTTCCATAGAAACACGTTATATATGCTGGTGAATTTATCTTGTAAAATATTTCCCTTCTTCGCCCTTCGCTGAGCCTTGTGCAAATATTACTCGATTTGCATTTTTATGTGAGTGAACTGTGTCGCCGTGTTATGTCGTGGCGATGATGAGAATGATATTATAGTAGTGCTGGTAGTTAAACCCATGAAAAAGTAAAAGGAACAGAGGGAAAGACACATTATACTCTCCACTATGCACTTTTATTCTACCATGCACTGTGTAAAAGCATTTTCTATTTCAAGTAAAATCATTACCACTTATGTTATGTAGGTTTCATCATCCATCCATCCTTGCAAATCAAGTCGCTCTCTCTCTCTCTCTCCTTGTAGTTGACTAGGAGAGATTTGAATCGAATCTGCTTCCTAATGGTTCGTGCAAAATTACCCTTTATATGTAGTATGCCGTTTTTGCACAAGTTGTGTCTATAGTCGTGATCATCTTGGCCTTTTGTGTTTGTCGTGTCTTTATAGTACCTATTCTATCATGGTATTAAAATTGGATGTAAGAGTTTGAAACACGCTACCACTTCATATATGTATAATACGCATTACGCCTCTATACATATAATATGCAGTTTCACCGTTTTATGTAAATAGGCAGAGAGGAAGTTTAAGAAAAACTTTTTTTCATGCGATTTTATCGTGCTAATGATACCGTTTGCTGGTACATTAAAAGGATAATGCCTGTCATCCTTGCACAGAAATGGTAGTAGCTTCAGAAGAATTGGTTCGCATCATGGCTGTCTGGAACATATCGTCATCATTGTCATCGCAGACCCCATCAAAAATACATGTACAATTGAAGTACTTGAAAGGGTTGTGGAGTGAAAGCAGGAATGCATATATTGTGAGCGTGTGTAAAGGAAAAAGGGAGAAAAGAAGAGGCGAGAATTGGTGGTGTTCATTATCACTTCCTTTTGCATATTCATCCATAATTCCGCATACAGGACATATAATGGGATTTTTGATGGGTTTGGTATTCAGACAAGTAGTAGTAGTAGGCCAACTGTTTCTGAGATGCCAGGATCGTTGTGATGATAATCATTACTTTTATTCAATCTTCATTTTTGTGTTGATAAAATAGTCTCGGCCTCGCTCTTCATCCTTTTCAGAAGTGTCTCGACAAAGAATTACGTAACCCATAATTTACTTCATTACTATGTCATCACTGATCACCAAGTGATCACAGAAAGCCGTTCCCCAAGAAAGGGAGTGGTGACTGCAATTCCAAGAGAAATGGACGACAAAGAATTACGTAACCCATAATTTACTTCATTACTATGTCATCACTGATCACCAAGTGATCACAGAAAGCCGTTCCCCAAGAAAGGGAGTGGTGACTGTAATTCCAACAGAAATGGAAAAAATATGACACATAAATAAAATGTTCGTTACCCATAACTACTACTACAGTGAATTGTGTGCACAGTCGGTATTGATGACGTTTGCTGTTTACTTATTTTTTGTATAGTCGCAATCAGTACGGCACAGCTTAAATTATCCGAAATTTTCGGTAATTGAAAAAGATACAACACGGTGGATTCTTTATTAAACGGAAAGTATTTATGGGTGAAGTTGAGATACAAATCAGGGAGAAACACGGCGTGTATTGGTGTAATAATTATCACGAGCGCATATTGTACTTTCTCAAATATTTAGTGTGAGCGGTGTTATTGTAGTAAGGAAAACGATGTTGAAATGCGACGTGAGTTAATTCCAGTTAACACGATTGTTGCGGTATCGGCGGTGTTTCCCCTCCTCACATGTAAATCAGTCCGCATTGCTGAGACCGGAATAAGCTTCTTGTTATTATGGTCACTGTATTTTTGTCTTTCACTTCACACAAAGTTTGTAGGAGGAGCTGTGGGGATGGTAGTTGGGAAACGCAATCAGAAAAGGGAATTTTGGTCGTTGTTTCGAAGTTTCATCGTGAAACCTGAAACCGTATAAATAGTGCACTAAAACCAGCCTAGCTGCTTTGCTGCGTCAACAGTAATCTTTTCTGGAAGCAAAGAAAGAGAATAGAGAAAAGGTCGTGGTGATGAATATGGAATTTGTGGTTTTGTTTGGGATTCTCCGTGACCAAAAAGCCTGCAGAGTGGGCGTAGGAGAAACATAGGGAAAGAGGGACACATGCACACAAACATATCAGGGCCGGAGAATTAGATGAGATACTTTGTGTTGTTACGCACTGATTCACAGCAGTTGGTCACAAGGTACGAAACAAATGTGATGCGAATAGAGAAAGCAGAATTGAGACTTAAAGTTAGGAGAAGATTGCAAACAATAAGTTTTGGGAACGTGTGTTATATAAATTATAATGACGGTTATCTTATAACAAAATGATAGTGAACAGGGAAAAGCGAGGCGGCAGGGAAATAGAAAGATGTTCTCTGGATAATAAGTAGTGCAATGCCATAAGTTGAAAATTTACGGATTTTAATCTTAATCCAGTTTTCCACAACGTTTCAGTTACATTCTCTGTTTGTCGGTGGCCGCCTTTACTGCATTTTGTGTGTGTATAAGTAGGTTTACAAAAAGGAGCAAAGTGCGTTCATGAATGTTGCTACACACACGTACGCTTTACTAGCAGATTTGTTACGTGTGGATATAAATAATTGCTGGTATTCAAGTAAACCTCATTCAAACGCTCCCTTCCGCACTTTATGGGTGAGTCAGCCTAACTGGTCAAAAATTTTGTTGGCTCTGGGCTACCACCCAAGCCATACTACAACCGCTACCACCACACCATTAATCCGGAGTGCAACTTATGAGCTAAGTAAAACTCGCGATGATGATGAAAAGGACAGTAAAAGAGGGAGGGAGATAGATAAAGAGAGTAGGTCTAGAAGGTTCAGCCCATCAAGAAAATGAATGCCTTTTTAACTCCATCTCTTTTCTGCCACTCTTTATATTGCTTTCTCCTTTGCATTTCAACGGCTTTGGTGTGTGTGGTGGGGCTGACTGTAAGCAATAATAGAAACCAACAAGAAAATAAACTTTTCCCACCGTCATTGAGCGAGAAAGTGAAAATCACAAAAAGTACCTGCGAAAATATATATCCAAATAGGGAAACGGCAGGTAACAACAGTGTCGTTATATAGATAGCCATTAAAAATTTACTAAAACTTGCAAGTTCTACGCGAGCTCTCCTCTGTGTAGGTAACACCAAACGACGACGACATAATCATCATCATCATCGTGATGACCATGCCGTTTTTATTGTTGGCTGCTTGTATTTTATTATCTTTCCCTTTCTCTGGACAGAGTAACAACGACACAATTATCGGAGTGACCATTACAGCACTTATTTTTAACCAGAGTCGAACTCTCAAATTAATTTTGTTGTCCGTCAGCCAGCACTTTAGTCAACAGTTAACCAGTGGAGGTTTAATAAACGATCAATTGTGCGTACCCTCAACACATACCAGAAAATTTCCCATTTTTCCCCTTCACTTACTCTGAAAATAGCACTGTGGAACTGATAACACTTAGTTGTCAACCAACCACCTCATTTATTTTTATGTCCTCCAGCTACTGAATCGTCAGTAATTGCTCTTTGCTCAATAGTCGAAAACGGCATAACTGCCGGACTGTGACTTACTTCAAGATTGATTATTTTTTACTTAAATTATTGTGCCAGAGTTAAAGCATTTTGGTGAGCGTAAAAGGCGGATAATATACAAGCTATACAGACGCCCACACACGCACATACACGGATATATACGTATAGAAGAGAGACGAAGAGTAATGTCAACCCCATTAGTCAAACCCTTTAACTTGATCAAGTGACCAAAATTATTGGTTCATTCACGGAACATTACATTAAACAAAAAGAATAATGCTGTCCATTATTATCGACTAACGGGGCTTCGCGGGAACATTCCTTGCTAGCAGTAGTCCTAATGATATAATATATCGTATTTTGGTAATGTGACACACAAGAAGTCCTCACCATCTTCTATTTTCCGGTATTTTTTTAACTCTGTCGTTTCTCCTCTATCCTTGCGAATGTGTGTCTCAAACATGGACACGAAATGAGAGCTCTTGTTCTCCTGACAGGCATTAGCACACAAGCTTAGGATTTTTTTAGTTGACTGACCTATTTCTCGTCAGGAGGTGATATAACTTCAATTTCTGTACGTATACATGCTTTAGCATATAGGTATCGTTGTACGAAGCCAATACGAATGTGTATAACGTAGAAAGCGTATAGATCTCTACTCACACTTATTATCACCGATATCGCGATTATATATATCGTCCTAACAAAATGATTACATAGTGTTTTGTTGCTCTGCTGATACTTGTCGATACTTTTAAGACATCATAGGAGAAAGCTTCAAATTTTTTCGTCACGAGCCTTTCTCTCACAGTAATGCTGATTGTCGTGTATTTTTAGAGAGTTTTCTATAAGCTGATATGCAATAGAGAAAGAGACACAGACAAAATACCATGCTAAAACACTTCTCTTGGAATCTCAAGCAAGAAAG
Source organism: Callyntrura sp. NNG-2020 (assembly GCA_027744055.1). NCBI lineage: Eukaryota > Metazoa > Arthropoda > Collembola > Entomobryomorpha > Paronellidae > Callyntrura > Callyntrura sp. NNG-2020. The sequence goes on from JAHZNE010004846.1 coordinate 8,696, forward strand.
ATGGTTAACGACCATTTTGTTGATGTCCTTCGTGAGAAGAGAGGGAGCTGTGTGGATGGGTAGTATTTTCGCAAAAATTCTTTGGTGAAAAAGCCCATGCTACTACATCATGTGTTCCTAACTATAACCAATTGTTGTAGTGTTATGGTGCGGTGGCAATCTTATACCCAGCTTTCTCTCTAAACGCTTTTATTGATCTAGATATATTGGGAAATCGGAATTTTTCTAGCTTTTTCATCGAATCTATCCCTTGTTCTCAGTTTTTTGCCTTTTATTCTGGGAGTAAAATAGAAAAATGTAAGCATTATTATTATAAGTTTAAGGAAAATAGGGAATATAGCCCTTTGGATTCACGAGGTGTACTCCTATAAGTGTTATATCATTAGTTGGTCGTGCTTTGTACTAGCACTATACCGCTTCTACCATTCTTTCTTCTAGCCGTTGGATTGCGGAAAGACAGATGATGATTATCATCGCTTTCACAAGGATCATGGTGATCATCATGATCCTGATGGTCATGATGATGCTGTTCTTCTGTAGTCAACATCTACAATAAAAGTGAAAGTAATGGCGGTCCCAAATATGGATAAGAGAATGAAGGCATGCTATTTTTGTATGCATTGCTACGATTCTATTTCTTTTGGGTTATAATGATCTTCAAATATTCGTATACTCGGGGAGATAAGGTGTCTAAAAGTAGACGGTATGTACTCGGTGTGAGTGTCATCGACTACTATGCATTACACAAGTAGAGAAGACGTGTCTTGTACAAACATATCCGTCATGCACCTCAAGGAACGGCGACAGCATGATCAGAGATAGTACTACACTACATGCATTATAAGAGCCAGTTATTGTAGCACCATGGAAATCATGAATATACCGCTTGGCGGTGAAGTGAAAGTTAGTGGTGCGTTTGTTCCTAGACGACAGTGTGTTATGATGCGCTGTTAAAAATAAAAAGTAGTTTATAGGAAAATGTAAGGAAATAAAAAGAGCCACGGCTTTCTACCATCATAAATCTTTAGATCGGCCTGAATGTGTTTCATGCTTCGTGAGAAGAATATGAGATAATTGTCGCCTGGGTGCTCTAAAGTATAATAATAAATGGGAGAGCTGGATAGATAGATATATTGAGAAGCGGGACAATGATAATGGTGTTCATGATGATGAGGGTGAACGACTATCATACATGCCTTCATTAGGTAATCTTATGTGTATGTTCCCACCTGCAAAACTAGGGGAGTCACTATCGCCTCCTTTCTGCTTGGCAAATTATAGGAACCCTAAATCGTATCCTGCATGACAACTTTGAAGAGCAGCAAGGGCTGCTGGGGAGGCAAGTCTGAGAGACGCTAAAGAAAAAAGATGTTGGGAATTTTATTGCTTTTCAAAATCGAAACGATCTGAGTAGGAAACCCCTAAAACATCATAATATATGTAGCTTTCTTCCTTTCTTTCATCTCTTTATTTTTTCTTGTTATGGTCTTTTCATTTCGTGTGATGATGATGATGATGATGATGATGATAAGGAGCCTTGATGATCGATTTAATTGCTCCCAAGTGGGTTTTTGTTCTTGTACGGCTGTTCCATGTTCTCACGAAACAAGGACAATTTTTATAATCTCCTTGTGGGATATGACTAGTGGGAAGTCATGAACTGAGAAAAAATTACGAGATGAAACGCACTATATGTATATGTGTCTACCTACGTTCCTTAATAAGCGTTTCGTTTGATTTCAACATGATTTATTGCAGTATCATTAATTTCCCCTTTTGTAAGAATCATCATAGCGAGAGAGAGAGAGATGCCATCTTCTTACAAGAAACTTGTAACTTGTCAGAAATAGAAGAGCGATATAGAAGCTGAAATTGCAGACCGAAAAATTCCTTTTCGCTGAGATACTGATAAACATACCGTGAAAGTCTATTTCGGCTAAACTATTCTTGAAAACCATATTCTATTCTTGTGTGTAAATCTGTTACTTCCGTCGCGTCGTCTTTATTTCCTTTCCTTTCAACCTCCACTCCATTCAGCTCTTCTTTCTTTGCATTTCCCTTGCTTCTATCTGACTATTCTAGTCTCAACCGACAGAATACGACATGTTGATAAAATATTTTACTTTCGATAAACCATCTTTTGATATTATTAAGTTTTACTACCATACCTCTTACTTATGCTTTACTGTTTTTTATTTTTTATTTTGAAATTCGATTTTCATTTGGTTCCCGAACGTTGCGTGCATGCGATGTGAAATGATCTTTTTTCCACGATCGACAAACGACATGATATTATGCGATATCATGTATCACCCACCACACTACTACTTCAACCCACTTTGTTTCCTACCTCACTACTACGATTGAATTGCCTTCCTGTGACTGATGCTGCTGCTGATGCTGTGCTGTGATGCGAATTCTTCTGATTTTGCTTCTATTATTAAATTGCTCGATCTGCTTATTTTCACGCGATGATGATGATGTTTTGTAATGAATGATGATGATAATTCAGTAAGACTAACCATGAATAATTTGTGTTCAGACCACAATGCCAGACCGGAGGAACGCCAAAAGTAAGTGCTTTTCCATAATCCACAATTAATAGCATTGAATAATTAAAAAACATTACACTTAAGTAAATTAGTTCGTAATCGATACTTATTGATATATATTATCTATAAACACTTCGGTAAGTAGTGGCTAGTGAGTATAGTCAAGTGTGAATGATGACAAACGAGTGCAAAGAAAATAATGTCGTAGATAAACGTATATAAAGAAAAGAATTAGTATGTTGACTGGGATTCTGAGTGAATTTGCATTCTTAGAACTTTCCTTTCTCACCAATACAGAATTCAAACGTATTCGACAGTTGGTAAAGGATTCCCCATGCACGTTTCATATAAACCAATTTTAGACCTAAACTGACGTTCTATTTTCCACTGTATGTAACGTGACGAAGAGAAATCACCGTTTTACAATACGCATATATTCCCGGGGGTTAACTTAAATTTCTTGCTAAACTTTATTTATTTTTTATTGTATTTCCTCACAGTGAACATATTGATTACGAACGATTCATTGTAAATTTGTACGGACCGGAAGTTTTGTAAGTGTGAAAACTGTAGTTTAAATATTCAGTAGTAACGGCCATTTCTTGCATATAAACTTGTAATGCATTTTCTCTATGAAATGTCACCAGCATAATATATATATAAACGTTGAAAAATATGTATACCGAGATTCTATCCTTTATAACACCCAATAAATTTATGTGTCATTTCCAAATATTTCTCTTTTTTAATATTAATATCTGTTTCTTATTCCTTTTCAAACTCCAATTTTCTCTCCCGTATTTTGTTATATTGCACCATATATTAATAATATACTATAATGTAATCAAGCTATATTTTCTATGTAAAATCTCTGTATATATGTGATAGTTGCATACTATCTATTTTCTAGTTCATATATCTTGCAAATTATATCTTTTGGCAGTTGCAGCATACCAAGAGCTCAGCGGTAGGAGAAATTAATGTTGTGTGTAGAGATCTGCAGATTACAATTTATGTTCGTTGCGTGTGCAAAAATTAAGGCCTTTAACCAAACCATATATAAGTTCATCATAATATATACTAGACAGAAAACACTTGAAAATAACATGACATGACTCACCGAACAAAACATGCGGAATAATTACTTATTATCGTTATAAAAATTTAGGGATATTTTTCATTTACAGTGTTGTTTGATTTTAGTTTATGTGTGTGTCCCGTCCCGTTCAGAGTGCACTATGTTATATGCAGAGGAATAGATTAATAATAGTTTATAATGATTTTGAGTATTTAAAAAAAATTTACTTGCCGTCGTCAGCACATAATTTAGAGTCTTTAGTTTTTGGTCATACAATATTGTTGTCAGTCACACGTAAATAATACGTTCGTTCGTTTGTTCAGTTGTCCGGCATCTTTAGTTGTTTTGTCTGCTAAAACATTATATAGTCTGTCTGTGTGTACTAGAAAAATTGATATGAGTATCGGTTTTTACATGTCGAAATGGGGAATCCTTGTAATCGTTATTAGATTAATATAATATATCCGCTTCCTGTACAGAAACAGTGAACTACTACCATAAAGTATAAACATAAATACAACCTCAGCAAACTTTCCAGTACCTTAATCAGTGACAATCACACTAAAAACTGCTTCCAGAATGTAAAATGTCATCAGTTCAAACGAAATTTTATAAGTGTAATCAATCCACTTCCGGTACAAAAACAAATCTCTCGCTCTCTAGTTTAACTTTCTTCCGGGGTGCTTTACTAGTTTGTTAAAAATGCCAATCTTTCTCTTAATTTCCCGACTATCTCGTAGCAGTTCTGAGGGCAGAGCTTACATTAGCACCTATGACGCTTCACCATCACTCTCTACGAACTTCACCTCCACTTCCTACACCCACTTCACAGGTAAATGTTATGCCCATGAAATAATGTACATCAATACAGGTAAAAAAACAAAATACAGTAACTTCGTTGTCAGAAACGTTAAATACCCCACAATTTTTTACTTTATTTTCATTTAATTTCTCTTTCGTTTTATCCACACTACTTTAACATTCAGTTTCCTTTTACGTAAAATTTTGTTCAATTGTACATTATACAAAACGTACTTTTTTCTATATAAACATACATTGTTGTTCATTATATTCAATAGTATGAAACATCGTTGCGTTATCTTGGCTGTGATTATCTATAAATATATATTTACCTGTAAGTACTGCGGCTGCAGCTATTTGCATGCAGCTATTTTTCAGTTCCAGTTGACCATTTTTACATCACTTTGCTGCACATATATCAGTCAAAATTGTTCAGTGCAAACTATTAATATCATCAACATTTAAACTATATAACTAGTGCATTATTACATTTAAATATATATGCTGTATCACATGGTTGTCCTATTATACAAACTAATATAATCCAATATCAGTTACATTTACAAAAATTATATTGTACAATTTCCACTCTAACGTAAATCTTTAGCGGACGTGATTTTTCCCAGAGAGCATGGATGTGTTGTAGCTATATAGTGTTGAGAATGTTGAGATGTAGCTAGTAGCTTTCTTGCTTTTACATATATAGTACTCTTAAGGTGAATTGTGCACGGATAGTTCCATTTTGATATATACATTTAATTAAGCATAAACAACAATTATATATATATATGCGTACTTTAAACTTTAAACGATTTCATGGGCTCCACTCCACACTTACATAGATAGCTTAAAACTACTCTCGATCCGATTCAGAAATATATCTTAAGACCTACAATGGGGGCGGAGTTCAGTACGCACATTGTTGAAATGTGTCCAATTTTTAATATCTTTTGTGTTGCACTCGTCGATTTTGCACTTGAAATACTTGTAATGTACACAAAGTTTTTTTCTCTTTATTTACTAGATGTTTATGAGCATGTGATAAAAAAGTATTAATTTGCTTTCGCTTTATGTGTTTTTGTTTTCATGTTTTGTTTGCTTCATCAAACTCACCAACGTTCACTTGGTCTCCGTAATTATTTTGGTGCCGCCCTTTGTTAAATCCTGTAGTCCTGATGGAAAGCAGGATTTGTCTGATTCAGCTGCTGGTATTGGTGGTGCTTTAGTTTCACCTACAGCTCACACAATCACTGCCAGTAATAATAATAATAATATCAATAATAACTGCGATGATTCCACTGTCACTCCTCCATCTCCAGCGTTGGGTCAAGCTGGAGGAGGAAATGGCAATGGCGGCGGTGGTGAAACTAGCGATGGCATTGGTGATGGTAACAGTAGCGCTGCAGCTGCTGCAACCACATCAGATGACCATCCGCCACAACAAACCACGCCAAAATGGCCAGTAAAGCCGGGTGTTCACCTGCACGTGAATGGGTTGCACAGCTTGGGGAAAAGTGTGAAGCCTATAAATGGCTTTAGTTATGGAACGAAACCCTCTTCGTCAACACTCCCTTTACCTAGCTCAAACGGTAAAAAAAATAGAATTACGTAAAAATGAATGCGCGCAGAATGCCACACTAAATAATAATTAAATTATTGTCATTATAATCATTAGTCTTATTTTTTTGCATGAGAGCTAACAATATTTTGTGTTTTTAACATTTTTTCATGTCCTTTTGTGTTTTGTCTACTCTTCGCTTCTGTGTGTAACTCTAATTTTCTAAACAAAATATTAACAATGGACACATTAGACAACAATTCGACAACTGCGATGTTAGTCACCACTACGATGCCTGTGTCATCAGGAACGATCACAGGTACGAGGAAGCGCAAGAGGCCCTCCAAAGGTACGTTAGTGAATTACATATGCCACATTCATACCTATCGTCTCTTCTGTTGTGGAGTGCTACTCCACTCTCACCACAACAAATGGGATACAAGTCGTTTTAAGCTTTCATCGGTGTAGGAAAATGGCAGGGTTTTAGCTTTTTGGGGTTATGTGAGATTCTAATATACGTATTATATTCCCGTCTTTTTGCTTGCTTTGACTGTTGAAAGCTTCGTTATTAAAAATTAAATATGGCAACATGTAGTCTTACTGATTACAAACATAAATGCTTTAATATTATCGCTGTAAATGTTTGTGATCCGTATAACTTGTCCGTGTGTAATTACTATTTTCTCTCATCGGCTTTCATAATGCTTATACTCAATATAGAAACGCTAAAACTGCTGAATTTCAGTAGAAACTAATGTTAATCTACTTTAGTGTGTCAAATTTATTTAAAAATGAACAGCACATTTTCTCGTACACTCACTTTATATAGCACTTTTCCTTTCACATTTTTGAAGCACATTGATGGTTTATTAACATGCACATCTACAAAAAATGTTTTACTCTCTTTTTATATTTTATTCATTATTCTATAATCTCTACCTCGTTTCGTGAATTTCCTTTCAACAAATTTGTCCTTTTTTGTATTCATTAGTTTTCCAACATTTTATCTCTTTTGCCTCTTTTCAAGTTGCTCATTATCTGAAGATGATTTATGATTAAATAATGTTATGTTATTAACAACCTAGCTCATCAGAAAATACTTTCTCTCATATCCTTTATGTTTGCTATAAGTTTTTACACTAACTGCACATTTACGTATGTAAAAATGAGAGGAAAGAACTTTTGATTGAGCTCGCTTTAATCTTGTCCTTTCACTGATGTACGGTTCTTTTCACTTTTATCTCGTATTGCAGATCCCAGTCCCGCTCATCGCAAAGGGGACCTAAATGATGATGGGAAGGCGTTCTATGAAAACCTCCCATTTCATGGCCTTCAGTCTCCTCAGTCAAAGGTAACCTAATAATGATAATTTTGAAGTATATATAGATGTTGTTTCGGAGAATCTCATCAACTGAAATGTATGATACATAGAACGATTCATTTCCACGGAATGTATAGCTGTGTCCCTTCGCAGCTTCGCTCTGTGTGTAAACGTCAAACGAGTTTTTAAGTCGAGCTTTTACAATGTCTGCTTTGTTTTTTGAACATTGCATATATATAGTTAGTTATCGTCATGTTTTTGTTTGAAAATAATTGAATCTTTGTTGTTTTTATTTATTTTTGTTGTCGTTTGTTGACTGGCTGTGCGTGGCGTGTTGCGAACCTTCCATAATTTGTGGCATCACCCAACGTTATGTTTTTTCATCCTGTGTGAAAATTTTGCCGCTTCCCTGCTTACTACCCCTTGATGAAAAATTTGTACCCGCCTACCGTGTGCTGCTGGTGTTCATTTTTGTGTCTTCCTTATGATGCCGATTGCTACTGAAAACTCCCATTTTTGCTTTTATTTGGCTTTCCCTTTTTCCATCATGAAAATCAACATAATCACCATCATCGTTGAAAAAACAGTCCGTTGGAGATGTAAGGCCCCCAAGCGAACTGAGTCATACGGGCTCATCAGGTTATGGGTCCACACGAAGTCAAAAGAATAAAGGAGCTCTTGCCAGTGGTGTTGCTGCTGCTTCTACTAGCACTCCAGCCATTCCCTTATCATCGGGAGCTACATCTCTAGAAACACAATCAAGTTCTGGTAATCAGATTACTTCTACTCATTCTGTCGGTGGTGGAACTGAAGAGCACGGGAGTAGTGGTAGCGCTCAACAACAAGCTCTCCACCACCAACAGCAGCAGCAGCTTGTAGGAAATACCCTACAACGCCCATTTCAACATCAACAAAATCATAACAAATTTCAGCACGATGCCAAAGAAGGAGTATCAGGAGCAGCAGCACCACCACCACCGCCAGTTGTGGGGGGAATGATCTTAAAAAATAAAGCTCCGCCAGCACCCCCTTTACCACCACCAAATAACAGCTCTCATTCCCCTGCTTTGAAGCCCGTTAACGTAGTTAAACCAACGACTGATGAGCAATTGCTTTTCCCTGGAGGGCCAAAAACATCTACTCCAATCAAAGCTAATCAGTCTATCCAGTCCTTTAGCTATATTTCAGATGGTAGCAGCCCTGCTAATGCTGGAGGCAATGGACATGCCCATAATTATAATCACTTACCATCATCGCAACAACAGCATAGCTCTTCATTCCCCAATTCGCACATTCCCCCTGCACTTCCACCACCAAACGAATGGTCAGCAACGCTCAAGAAAAATGGGAGAAATACCCAAATTAACAATAACCATAATCGTAACGGTGCAAATAACAACAATAATACAAACCTCACTGGGAAAAATAAACCACTTGTAGATGCTCGGCTAGTTTACCCAGGATGTGCCAGTAATAATATTGGTGTTCCTTCAGTTAAACTTGCTACTGTACGTCCTCAACGCATTGCCTCTGTATCGGGCGGCTCATACCGGCCATTTCGAATGCCTGAAGCTCCACGAATACTTTTCAGATCCGTACGTGGTAAATCTAGTAGTGCAAGTAATTTAAACAACGGAAGAAGCACTTACAACTGGCCACAACCAGGCGTTGGTTCCGCAACAGTGGGATCTGCAAGCATAGGTGTTTCCGATAATAATCCTCCCCATCTAATCCCCGTAATTTCTAAAAATCTTTCCAAGAGTTGCAAAGAAGTGTATAAAACGCAGCAGGACTTGTCTGTTGATACCAATTTTAGTGACAATACTCATACCACTTTCTATAATAATCCCGCACCATCACCCTACAGCCATCGTTACGATCAGCAGCGCCAGACCAGTTGTGATGATGGTAGCTTAGTGAGTGTACCACAGAGCTTACTCCCCCAGAACTCGGATGAACTCGAGGCTATAACCCTAGCAAATACGATTGCCAATAAAAATGCTAATAAAATTAGTCCTATTAGTAGCTATTCCCCGAATCATCACCACTACGCCACAATATCTCCACCGACCACTCCTGGAGGAAATAATGTGGTGATGGGAACCACCGCTTTAGCCAAAAGGGCTGCGGCGGCGGCAGTGGCCGCTGCGTCATCCTCATCAGCCCCACAATCATCTTACCCGGTTTCAAACACCTTTAACAGTGCCTCCTCGAGTGGTGCTGGTGGTAGTAGCAGCAGTAATAATCGAGTAAAACCACCCATTAGTACAAAACCCACGTCCATCAATTCAATCACCATGCCCATTATTCCACCACCCACCATGAGCACCACTTCTGCTAGCAGTAGTAATTCCAGTGGTAGCACTGCTGGTGATGGTTCAGGTAGTAAACAATTGCCAGGCATTGCTTCCAGCTCAAAAACAGCAGCAGTACAAGCTGACTCATCCTCCTGGCTCCAGTCCAATATAGCAAATCAAAAACAAGAACAGAAGAGGAAAAGTGTGAAAAAGAGTAAAAGTAAAGGGAGTCAGAGTTCAAAGCATAGTCAGCAGCAAAAAGGCATAGAAATGTCAAGCATTCCTCCGCCATTGATTGGCAACAAGCGGATTCCACCACCGCCAATGCTGGACGATGATGAAGATGAAATGGAAGAGACGGAAGCTCTGGGCAGTGAAAAGCCTTTACCGTCATCATCTAGTACTCCAGTTATGGTGACAATGGGAAAAAATGGGAACATTGCTGGAGATGGCGGTGCAAGTAGCAATGATGACAATAATAATATGACAGTTGATGAGGACGAAGATGATGATGATAATGACGAGGAAGAAGATGTGATGGCAAATGACGATGAAAAACGGTGGCTGACAACGGAGAAAAAGCCAACTTTTTATGACAGTGTTAAAAGCACATTTCAGCAACCATTAGCAGCTCCAAGGATTCAAGCCAAGAACTCGAAACATGTCTACCAAAACATTCCGTTTACAAAAAAGACTCCTCTTCATGAGGTGTAGTAACGCTCAAATATATTGTGAATTTTGTTTATATGTAATAACCAAATAATACAACCCTACTAGTACTACTACTACCACTACTACACAAGACATCTACTAGCTCTCTCCTCCTATCAACTTTGTTGTACAAAAATTTTCCACGTTTTCACGTTTCCTTTTCACCAACAATAATTAATTTACTGGATGGGAAAAGCTTTTAAAATAACAAAGTTACTTGCTGCAGAACGCTTCTTGCATTGCACGTGCTTTCACTCACTAACGTGTATTTTTGCACACGTACAAAAACTTTCTTTTTCTCATCTGTTACAGTCTTTTTCGTGCTCACTAAAATAAAAAAAATACGCTTTGGAGAAAAGAAACGAGCGCTGAATTTGTATGATATCTAATTATGGTGTGTTTTTGTACATATTTTTGTATTATAACAATAGACCTTGCTGACTCCCCTTTCCCTCCAATATCACAATCACAACTTGCTTAACCAGTCTCATACATTGAACAACCACCATCATCATCAACTTGGTCATCACCACCAACCACTTCCCCCACATCATCCTCTTCATCCAAATCTTGGTGCTCCAAATGGTGGAGGTATCCATCATGGCAACGGTGGTCAGTCCTCTTATGCCACCACCCATCGAACGTTTCCTTCAGCCCAACCTGCTGATCTCATTTTCTCTTCTCTGAACCGGAAAAAACAACATCGTACGACTGGCGGAGGCGGTGCTCATCATATGAATACTGCTGACATAATTGACACTGGAAACGGTGCTGGAAGGCGAGGCGGCCCCTCTCCATGGTACGCTGACCTAGTGCATGGCCATCCCCAAAACAATGGAAAAGGACGACATAATGGATACATTGGAACGAATGGTAGTGCCGGTGGTGGCGTGGGAATGATTCATTCGAATGGCTATATTTCGGGTAATGGCGGGGTTCCCATTGCGAGACCTTCGCATCCAGTGGGATCCGTAAAAATGAACGGAGATCCCCACATCCTGCCACATCACAACTTGAAGCATCAAGATATCCCTTTACTTGCCCCAGGGTCGGGCACTGGGAATGATACAGGGTTCCCAATAATACGAGGCAATGAAATCAACGTTTGACAAAGAGACACCGTTTTGTAATCACATATTCACTTTTAGTATTACAGGTACATGACGTACTAGAGAGACTTAATATTATAATTAACTGTTATACAACTCTTCCGATAATCAGTCAAAGATAATCCGTGTGTAAATAAACTTGTACATACATACCTAGATTACCAATGACAAACATGTATGTACATACCCTGTATATAGAAAGAAAATGTTTAGAGAAAGGCTTTCTTCATTTTCCTTTCCTTTATATAATAATTACTTTATATTCGTACTTTTTTCGTATCTTTTACCTGTATATTGTAAATCTCTAATGTAGGCGCAGTTTTGGGTGAAAGTGGTTCATTATACATAAACTGCATCATGCTACCTTCCAAAGATAGAAGTTAATATTCTCTGAGCCGAGAAGTAAAATCGTACAATTAATAATATGTTGTTCAATGTACTATGTACTTGTAATTTATAATTAAAAAAATAATAAATATAGGGTAGCTCTCGTTTGAAAAAAACACTAGTTCTTGTATGTAAACGTACAATTCATTGATGTTTCACATCACACCCCTTTGAAACATACTAAAATTACGGTGTACATGTAAAACATTAGAGTAGGAATTACAAGTTGAAAGTTGAGAATAGTATGAAAATTAGAAATCATGCTGTAGTACACGTTAAAGTAGTTCTGTTTTATGTAACAGCAGTGTGTATTGTTAAATCATACGTATTATATTATCACTCCATGTTTAATGTCAATCAAACAAATACCAAAGTTTAGGGATAATGAATGTTAATATGAAATAGGTATGTAGTTATTATTTTTAAAATTATCTCGTTATTATTATGAATGATGAAAATTGACCAAGCGCTTATTAGAGTTTAAATGTTGTATAAATTGTGTGTTTCATGGTAAGAATTTTAAAGCGTTATCTGTCTATGTCGTTAGAGAAAATTGTGTGTACTACACTATGTATTCTATTAAAAAATCATATACGTTCGTGTATGTTCTCTAGTATAATTTTGCTGTATGAGCAAAAGTAAAAATAAACTTAGAAGTTAAGAAATGACAGGAACACTGTTACCAATTGCCAAGATCATGCTTAAACAATGAGTCAGGGGTCGAAAGTACGAAGTAGTGAAACCGTGTTTTCTCACTTTAATGTAAGCCTGCAACTGTATTTTTAATATTCCACCCGGAAAGTGACTTGTACCACTAGTAGATTTCAGATAATCATTTTGTGATTAAGTTACATAGTTTTGTACACTTTTTTTGAGTTTGTTTAATCTAGTTGTCGCATAGTTTGTTACAGTTCTTATGTTTGTTAATAGTGTACAGCATTTTTTATATTTTTATATGCATTTTTATGATTTCTGTTACCGTTTATATGAACTCATATTAATCATCACCCAAAAAATCGTGAACTTCTGTATAATTTAGTACATAAAACAACTATTTCAACTACTTGCGTGTGCTTTTTACTTTCAACTGCTTTTGTTCCCTGAAAATAACTCCGTAACTGCGAATTGCTATTACTGATTACTGATATAAAAAAAATTGTCAATTGTAAAATGATAATTAATCTAAATATAAAAATTAAAACTCACTCCAGTGAGTTCACAGATGTATTGAATGTTGTATTAATTACCTAAATTTACTGTTTGCAAGATGCTAACAAAATGAGCGGTATAGATTTTTGTGATAAAAAACGTAATTACTTGCTAGTATTTAATAGCGTTTTATATGTAAAATAATGACTGTTCCCTGCAGTTGAGATTGTTAAAAAGGACAAAAAAGCAGTTTGTTTGTATTTTGACTGGAATATAAGGAAGAAAATGGTTCCATTTTTTGGATGTTCTTGGAAAGTTATGATATACATAACTGAATGTTAGTCAGTGTGTGTGTGCGTGTCTAAGTTTCAGGTTTGCATTGAAAATGAATGAATAAATGATTGAAATGTGAAAGCTACGAAAGTATTGTTGTATGTTTTAAAATGTGAATGCATATTATTAATATTGATATTATTATTATTACGCAAAAATTAATAATAAAAATGAAAATCATATCATATAACTCGTGAATTTTTTTTTGTTGTGGTTGGCGAGAACTTACTAAAACGCGATAGCACAAATTTAATAGTGATTATTACACATAATTACATTTCATCCCGAGGGATTTTTTTGTATACCCACTTTACAAGCAAACAAATTATGAAACCGATAACACTCATTTTTCTCCTGAATATTTATAGCCATTACTGCCATTGGGTGCCGATCTGGAGTACGCGGACTCGGACTACAGACAACTTTACAACTACGGTCCCATGAATTATAAGCAGGCTTCTCTGCAAAATAACGCTAATAATACTCCAAGTAACAATGCGTCAAAGTCTCTGGCCATTGCTAATAGCAAGGAGTCTGAAATGTTATAAATTGTGCACAATTTACTTTCGTAACCATCTATCTGTAATCTGTATTCAATAAAAAAAACTTAAATTTCATATATATGGCACCATGTAGCACCTGAACTATGACAGTAGTATCAGATTACATATAATATGTTGCAAAACTCAAATGTCTATCTGTCCAGAGAAAACAGGAAGCAATATCATTCAAATACAGAGACTTGACGGTGCGGCAAGACTCGTTTTTATTATTTCTTGGGCTCATTATCGGAGGAGCCACACAAAACGACTTGATGTGTTTACGTGTGATTTTATTTTACTAATTATATTTTGTTGATGAAATACTGAAGTATAAATGGTAATGCATAATGGTATAAAAATAATAATTAAGTGAATTGATTTGTCACGTGTAAATTCAAACATTTCATGAAAAGTACTCTTGCACTTGTATTGCATATTATAATAAAGTAGTTGCGAAATTGTTTATCTTGGGTATTTGAAAATAATAAAATGTTTACATGAATGCCAGTACTCATGCTACATTACAAAAAACGTACATTTTTGTTCGATTTTTATTACAATTTGTTCATTCATATTGACAATGCTGCATTTAAATCATCGACCGCTTCCGCTCACCAACAACCAAACTTCTTTTCCTTACTTCACCGAGACCGGAGCTATCCAGCTGCAACTTATTTTCTCTGCCATTTACGCCATCTACGTTCCCGAAAGTGGCCTTATTTTTGGGTAGAACGTTCCTTTTCTTTCGACCAAGCAGGTGGCACTACAGTTTCTGGCTTGGCGTCAGTAGTAGTAGTGTCACCCTGCTTCTCCGGAGCATTTACAGTGCTCCCTTCTAAGCATTCCTGATTTAGGATGGGCATCTCTGGAATATTCGGAAGAGGGACTCCAGGTACTGGAAATCCGCCTATTTGATCACACTTTGGGACTTGACCGGATTCAGCAAACCCTATTAGTCCGCAAACACTTCCTGTCATAATTCTCACTGCTTCCACAGACGCTGCAAAAGGAACTTGGAAACGACCAGGGAGATATTTAGACACCAGATTCATTGAAGAAAGCCCTCCCAAGATGACATCAATTAAAGCTGCATCTCGGTAGAGAACGTCTAACAAATCTTCCGCGATGTCAGCGTCATCAACTATGAAACAATTCAAGAAACCCAATTACAAACAAGCATATGCATATGTATGAGGTTACATGCATAAATAAAGATGATGTACATATTGAAGACACGTTTTTTAGTCGGAAATCAAAGTAGTGTATTACCGTTTGCACACAAACTATTTACAATAATTGATGTTGAATTAGCTTCCGGGTGAAGGAGTTCCTCTGCTTTCAGTTCTGTCACCAGTTTTTGGTTAATAAGGCGAAACGGCATCATATTGGTTTTAATTCTGTCAATAATTACAGGTACCAAAGATGCTGTACCCTGCGCAGCTACATCTATCCACGGCCGCTTTGTTTCTTCAAATCGTTTCAAGAATAACCAGTATTGACGCAGGGTGGGATGCTTTAGTTTCCCCTTCACTTCGAAAAACTTGTCAAATACAGTGTCTATTGGGGAACAGAAAGTACCCACCAAAGATGTTATCAATGCCGTCAGTCCATTAAAAACATCATTCCCCTGACCCAGACATTTTACTCCACAACTTATCTCTTCGTCTCCAAGTTCATCGCATCTTTTCAGCTCAGTCCGACACGATTCTAACTGACTTTCAAATTCTTTGGTTTTCGATGAGGTTGTAATGTTAACGGCTAATGTCAACGTTAAGTATAAGTTTTTCCTGTAAATTTCTATCACTTTTGATAGCTTGGATATTTTATTCGCTTCCGTAACCAGCTTGTCGTTTAGTGATCGGCCAAGTAGTGAGTCTTCGGAGTTTGTGGTGGACTTTTGATACCGATTTTCTATGATAGCGCTGTAATGTCCAAACAGTACGTTATGGGCTGCGCCAGAATCCACGGCGTAGGGATCTTAGAAAAAGGCTTTCATTAAGGTTTACGATTTCAAATTTTTTATATTAATGATGAGGAAACATTAACCCAGTACGATGACAAGAGTCCTAAAATAAGCTTAATTTTTGTGTTCTGTTGCAGCAAACTGCACTAGTACTATACTCTGGCCATTTTTTGAAAATGCATAAACAGCAGTCCTGATTTGGAAATATAATTACACCTACATAACAGATACTCTGTCATCATACTAAAGTGACAACAGTGTCAATACTACCTTGATATCCATCATTTAGTTTCGGTGGGTCCCCCTCAAT
Organism: Callyntrura sp. NNG-2020; assembly: GCA_027744055.1. NCBI lineage: Eukaryota > Metazoa > Arthropoda > Collembola > Entomobryomorpha > Paronellidae > Callyntrura > Callyntrura sp. NNG-2020. Next base: position 24,807 of record JAHZNE010004846.1, read on the forward strand.
GGAGGGGTTTTGCAAAAAATACAATGCCTTTCCTGCAAATAATGAATGATCCCACATAAATTTAGACCAATTAACAATAACTGCTTACATGATACAAATAGTTTACAATAGCATACCATTTGCATTTTGTGATGTTACACTTGAAAGTACCGTAAACAAGGCGAAGATGTTCAGTGCTAACTTATTGTACATAATAACCTGTATCTGTGTTTAATAATTTGAGAATAGGCTTGTAAAGTTGTCTGAACACGATTAAATGATAGATTGCAGTGATGACACAATATTGGGCAATTCCATATCGTAATTCAACTAGGCCTAAAATAACTGTCAATTGTAGAGACGTCATGAGTTCAAATCTCAGCAGATGCACAATGTAATAATTCTCAGAACACTTGAAGAACAAACGTGTTAATTGATTCCGTCATTCTGTGAAACAAGTGAAGCTTCAAGTTCCACGAAATGAATGCATTTGATTAATAAACCAGTAACAAGAACATCGCCAATTCGCCCCGCAAGAAATATATGCAGGTACATATATATACATTGCAAATGCAATTCGCAGTAGCTGAAATCCTTTGTTGGAGCAATTTGGGGTGTGAACATTGACCAGCATAGATTGAGCCCGTTTTGATCATCAGTCATCGTTCATTTTAATTCATTAACATCATTAGACATTTATAGTAATTTTTGGGTTAAATCTTTTTTTAAAGTTCAGGTACTAATACGTAATATGTACTCTCATTAGTTACTTAATAATAGCTGCTTTTTTATCTAGAGGTAGGAGACACTTATTTTCCATCTTCCAAATATTGACTAGCAAGTGATGCATGTGGATTTCCAATAAAAATCGTAACAATTTGCATTATCAGTGAGAGTGACAGCTTAACAAATATACGTATCATCTTCATTATGAGATTCATTTTCATAACT
>JAHZNE010004847.1:0-19865 GCA_027744055.1 Callyntrura sp. NNG-2020
TTTTTTTACAACTCTCAGTAAGTACTTTTTTGCATACATACACATTTTGCTAAACTTCATTTTATTCATGTGTGTACATGCATACATTTTGCATGCAAGCATTTGAGGAAGCCGATTTTTTGGACTGCTGCTGTGTGTGTGCATCTCCCTCTCTCTCTCTCTCTATCTATCTTGCTTTCTAGGAAGTCCTTTATGCAAACTTGGGAGCTTCTCTATTTGTATTCTATAAAATAGTATTTATAGCTCTGTAATTGAACACACAGGAAATCAGGAAACATCCACACATCAGTCACTAGTTCAGGAATAGCTCAACCCGGTGGACCACACTTTTTCATGTATACGACGTGTGTGTACATACCTATTTACGCAGTGTTATCGCCCTCCGCCGTGATTATTTGAAACACGTTAAAATATTCCAATACACCGTAGAAATTCTTTTTTGTATTTTCATACGAGGAAAGGTAGTTTTTTTGTTGGTGAGAAAGTGTTTTGTACCCGTCGTGTGATTCCATTGTATACGTAGGCATATAACTGTCATTTTTAGCTGTATGTAGCGCAACTTATCTCTGAAAAATTCAAAAATATTCCTCCGAAAAGTGATTTACAACCGAATAGTTGTTGTTGTAAGTACAAGTTTTTTTACTCAACGAATGTGTGAATAAAAGTTTCCTGCCTCTGGAAACAGCGTGTAGTTTTGTGCGAACGAGTGCGTTTCCCATATTTTTATTATTACCTTGTCTGCGGTTAGAGCAGACAATTTTTTTGGAGGAAAATCATCTGACTTAAAAAGCCGTCAAAACGTCGACAACGGAGAGCGACTCCAAAGGAGGCATGTCAACCATGGTGGACTCTAAAATAGGAAAAACTTTCCAAAGATCCGTGGGAAGAGCGAAGGAGAAGGTAATAAACTTTAACACTCCTTCATTACATGGCTTGTTGTACGTTACAACATGACCAATTTTGTTATTATTTTTTCCTTAATTACATTAACTGTCAGGTGGACTGCATGAATTCCGAGTTGTAGAAATGCTTGGGAGGAAATTATTATTATTTTATTATGCGTCAGTATTCAGTATAAAGTAAGTATTTGCAGCATGTCAGTTACTTTTTGAGACTGAATAAAAATCCCAATCATATTATCATATCTCAGCATGAAACTGCAAGATGTGTGCTGTTGATGCGTTTCCAAATAACATACTATGCGTATTAGACTTGCTACCTATATGCTATTTATGAGGTGTATGCGTTGGTTTATGTCATACGAGTTTATTGCACGCAATCGCTGCATAAATATGACCACCTGTGTTACTGTCAGTCAACGAATTGATATTTTAGGCTGTTCCCAGTTCTTTCTGACATGTTCTATGTCAATGTAATATAAATAATCTGCTTAGGGGGACATTGACTCTTGGCGGACGCTGAAAATTAAATGCGATGTCCGATTGATTAGTCATAAATCAGTACACACTTTGGTAAAGAAAAAAAAGTAAAAGGTTGCCTTGAGTTATCCTCGGAGAAGAACAAGAGAATAGAAAAAGTTGCAGTTAAAGAGAAAATAAAATGCCGGTAGTCTATACAGACGAAAAGTTTGGTCACATTATCAGTGTTAAGTTCATACTTTTATGCAGACTGAACTCTCAACGTTCGTGAACCAGCTTCGGTTTCAAGATATTTTTATTTTCAAATGTTCGGCTGGTCTCGTAATTATTATGGTAAAACAGGGAAAACGTCGTCTTGTGTGCAATGTCTTCTCGTTCTCTCCCTCTCTAGTCTCTCTAGTCTCTCGAAAACTATCAGTAATTTTGGGAACATTTTCAGCTCAAAGTTTGACTCAGTGGCAAAGCACTCCCTGCTGAATTAATACTCATTTTTGGCACAGACTATCACAACTTCAACACATACACACACTATCGATGTCGAAAGTCTTACAAATTCCCCTCTCTTGTCGTCGACTTTCTCTACCGGAGTCAGTTCTTGGGTACATTCCTCAACGTCATATTATATGTTTCGTAGTAGGTCTAAGGTATGTATGTGTGCTGCTTGTAGTGGTCTCTAAAACATCAGCAAAGGTGAATACAAGTGTACTGCTATATAGTAAAATTTCTAACGATCTCCTTCCAAGATGATCACCATTACTATGCAAGACCAACTCATTATTTTCGTCGTTTCCTATTGAGATTGCGGTTGTTGTTTGGTGGTGGGGTTAAAACGCACACTCAGACAAGACTTGTGTATGTGTGTGTGTGTAAGAGAGAGAGAGAGAGAGAGAGAGTGTGATGGAGACAACTTCTTTACAAATCCAACTGAAGCCAAGACATTCAAAGACGAAAAGTTTTTTGGGATTGTGTTGGATGGATTGCATTGCAAGTGCAAGAGGAAGAACGGGAACGGAAGCCAATTTTGTGGCAATATGTACTCCAACACACAGAAACGTTGCCACATGTAGCTCTCTAGGTTTTTAAACTCTTGACCTGATGGCTAGTGTTCGACGGAATGTGCATTTGAGAGGATTTAATATGGATACAGCATACATAATAGCATCATCATCATCGGCGTGCGTGTTCGGAAATACTGGTATCTCGTAATAGGTATTCGAAATGTAGGTAGGCATTTATCGCGTTGTGGTTAGCTGTTTCTTCCTTTTTGTTCGTCGATGAAAACACTTCATTTTATGTAAGACGAAAAGATGTAATACCCCAGCCCCTCATAATACATTTCCAACTCATGTAATAAAGTTATGTATTCGAGACATGATATTTTTTTACATGTACGTATAAAACAGAAAATGATCGTACCACAATATTATACAGTAAATTAGTAAGAAAATTTAACTTTTTAAGGCCAAAAAGTCATTTTAATGACGGGATAGTGACAATGCAAAGTGTAGACACTTTACTTGATCTGTCAAGGAGTTGTGAGTTCATGCGTTGTTTCATTCGCTCGCGGTGGTGACTCTGTGTAAAAAGAAGTTTAGCTAAGCGGAGGACAAAATGGAATTACGAAAACGATTAAAAACCACAAAGCCATTCTCCACGCTCGTAAAATTGGTAGTGGTGGTGTGTGTTGCACAAATTGTGTTAGCATAAGGACTGCAAGTGGCTGGCTATAATCATGGAAAATGTTTGAGGTTTTTGCATTTTTATTGCCTTTACAAAATTGCAAATTAGCTGCTCATTTCTGTCAACAAAAGGCAGCGACGCGTATGCATGTAATATGAGCTGACGGTGGACAGTCAGCTTCCATGAGGAGGCATTCCTCACTGCCACAATCCAAACTGTACTTTGTTTATAATTGATGCGCATTCCGACTTGATTATGATTATGCAGGATACGCACCACACAGTCCTAGTCATAGCCACACCGCATAGCTTAAAAGTGAGCCAATCGCAGCGCAGCAGCACCAAAGTTCACAATTAAAATTTTCCGTGTTATCCTAAATTTTTATCGCTGGGTTCCCGTCCTTCTACTGGTTTACAGAAAAGACTAAAGACACTATGAGTATTTTTTAGCATATTTTAAAATTTTACTTGTAAAATTCACTATGCTACACAGCATTTGGAAAAAATACGAACATTCATAACTACCCATGTATTATGACAATAGTAATCACGATATAATACTTTAATAACCAAACATGTTTAAAAAATCTTTCGTTTCTTATTTTGAATGTGTGCTTACATTGCACACACATCCCAGCCAATAAACCGGATTTTTTTTTTATTCTTTTGCAGTAAGCCAAGATTTAGGTGTGTAATAGGTATATACTTTCAAAAAATCTTGACTACAATGTTGCTCTGTTGGTATAAATATTGATAATATTTAGGCCTTCAGAAAAGCAAGGTAAGAATGAGCAACGCACACACAAATCCTCTCATATCATCATACACTAGCAGAGTCGTCGTACGACGACGATAACGACAACAGCGAGTCACCTTACCATCATCATCATCATCATCATAATCATCGTTAACAAAACAATCACAAGTTTACTTACTATCACTTGTGCATGCATGCAACGGTCGACGACTACTTCAAAAACATCATTTTCATTTTCCCTATCATCTACCCAAGCCATCTTTTAGTACAATCGCGGCGAGAAGGGAAAACTTGGTCATTCAGTCAGTTTGCTGGGCACTTGGTATGTGCGTTAAATTGTTGCAGCACAAAAAATGTGTGTATCTGGGTGCTGCCGCTGCTGCTTCGCAGGTTCATCTAACGGGATCCTCGCATCTCTTTCAGCAGAATTGCCATTAGTTGAAGAAGAGGGAACACTTTTTTATCATCAATCGCGTCAGCTCGTCGAAGCCAAAACAACAAAGTAGACAGAAGCTACACGCTCATCTTGATAAAGCAGGACACGCATTTATCCTTTCCCCGAGCGAGTGAAGCTTTGATAATAATGTGTATATTAAATACCTTTTTATCATTATAACTACATAATGATGGTAATGCAATTTGATGGTGTAAATAATAAAATGTAGGCTATTTCCTATGCATTTACCTATTTGTTCTTCTTTTACCGTCACACACTGACTGGGACTTGTCAGGCCAGCCAGGACTGCAACAATGTTTGTACCTAATAGCAAGTGTGTAAAATTGTAAAAGTCATCATCATCGTCATCATGAGCCCAACTCTCGCAGCATTCAAGCTCAAGTTGACTCCTTGGAGTAACATCTCTGTGAAATTGTCGAGTCTTGGTATATATACGTATTTAATTTGTAATGAAAATATTTATGCACCGTCACAACAACTTTGATAATAGTCAACTAGTACGAATGTACTGAAGGCTGAATTTTGAAGCAGAAATTTCCTCCTCGAAATCATTAATGACAGCAATAGTTTAAACAGTGAATAGTTGTACCGCTGCGCTGCTGCCGCCACTGCCACGACTGTTTTTCAGAAGATTTTTTTTGCAGGGCGGTGGGACGTTTATTATCCGCCAGCAATCTCGTCATTGCCGTCTCGTCATCAGCAAAAGCTGCACCATTGTGTGTCAGCCAGCAGCGTCAAGCATTTGATAAGACAAAAAGAATACACTTGACGGTAAAAATTTTTAAATGCAGAAATGTCATTGTTCCTTCTTTTTGTTGAGCTTTTTCTTCGTGAATTTTTTTATATTGGGACGACGGTAAAGACGCGGGTGCGGCCGCTAATCGAACAGAGACAAAAAGGTTAAACACCAACGATGTTGCGTTAAGTAGGAAAATTGATACTCATTTCATTTGTTAATGCTCCCTGCAGAAGTGCTGCAGCGAATAACATGAAAGAAAGATTGTTATCTCCGTTGGTCTATCGAACATTATAAATACATTAAATCGAACCAATAAAATATCTCTGTTCTCTGTTGAATTGTTAAGAACAAGGAAACATCTAAAATAAATGTGTACACTGTATAGAGATGTCGTTATTAAAATCTTGACACCATCTTTTCCCTTTTGCTGTTTGTTACCTTTCAATTAATTGCCTTCAATTTATTATCTAACTTTATGATTTTTTAGCCAAAAAATTGGGCGTTTTGTGTGCGCGGAGGCTACACGTAGAATTTCCATGTTTCGTACTTCATTACATCTACAGTCAATAAGTATGTGCTCTGTAGTAGTAAACGTTGAGCATGATGGACTTATGGACTATCGTGTTGCATGTCGCTCTTTCTTTTGCTTGAAAAGATTTAAAATATGAAAAATATTTAAATGGCTACCACTATTGGTTATACTAGTTAGTCTGGTACTTGGTACTGACTGACTGAGGTGCAGTTGGGCCAAAGGAAGGAAGGCTGTTTTGTGCTTGTACAAGAAGAAACTGAAATCTACACGTGGGTGTCAATAATAGGTTTAAAGGTGGGCAGAAAACTGCCATTTATGCGTACACCGTGTAGAAAAGGTTGTTGAAGGTCTTAACTACGTCTTGTGGTCTCGTCGAGTGCAACTGCCAAACTGCTCAGTATTAAGTTACTCTTTATGCCTATGTTCTCTCCGCTGAAGGTTCGTTACAGAAAGAATGAAGATGATTCAAAATGATTCTGACCATTGACTGATAACGATGTATATACTACGTGTATGATGTATCTTAACGAGATTATTTACCAGCCAACTTCACCACAAGAATATTATGATCGTTGCACCACAAAATGCCTAAATACACATCATTGCTGCAATAATATGCCGCATCGTCTACCTTATCATTTATATACTTCATAGCCAAAACTTTCACTTCGACTGTGTTTAAACAAGATATGATCAAGAAAATTGATGATTGTTTTTTTTACTTGAGTGGCAAATCGCTCTTTACCATACTGCGTTTTAATAATAAGTGATATGATGATTCTTAAACGATAATTCTTTTTGTGTATAGTATGCAGATAGGTAGGAACCTACTTATATTATGAAATGAAAGGAAAAAAAGATACAATGCCAAAAAATTGCCGAGTTGTAGTCAGCCGCCCTATCGCAAAAAAAAAGAAAAAGAAAGTGAGTACCAAATGCCGCGTAATAATTAGAAGTCTCTGCAGAGATTAAAAAATATCAAACATACTATTACATACAAGTTAATATTCCGGGAATCCTGCATTACCGCATTTTTTAGGGCTTCTTGTAAAACAATACAATAAATGAGGTATTACAATTTTATGAGATCGAAAATTAAAGAATTTTTGTTGAAATGGTTCATTAATAGATAAGCCACATTTGATGTCTGCGTAGGTCATTCATTTCTGGCGTTATTGTTACACATTTTTACAAATCCAAGATTAAAGTGATACTTCAAGGTGTTTCATTGAAATTCCGCCTGTTTTTTGTCTTCTGGTGATAGTAAATATGATAATGTATTACAACAGAAATTTGTGATATAAAGACAAGGCTTTTTTATTATCTGGTCCTGACAAGAATACCTTGAAGACAATTTGAACAAACCATATTTTACACTTAAGTTTACTCATCACATCATCATCATCATCATCGTGCTTCATGATCAACATTGAAAGGTAGCAATTGTGAATTGTGAAATACACACAGAATAAAAGTTTAAAGCAAACAAAAAACCACTTTGTGTCGCAATTGTGTCTATTCTATCTATTTGTTCCTTTTCCCAGTTTCGTTTTTATCGAGCGCTCTTTGCAAACAATAAAAAAAATGCTGTGCATAGTCACAAGCACCTATTACTGCGTCGCAGGCTACCTATTTCTACCCCATTATATTTTTTCAATTTCATTGTGAATCGGATTGTTTAAAAGAGGCAGACAGGGAATGGGTAATTGTAACAAACGCAAACTAAACTAAACACATATATTGACGCTATAGCAGGAAAGACAAACAAAGGAATCAAATGCGTATATGCACTAATTCTCTGGCTCTTCGTGTCATTATATTTGTAGCGATTTAGGTTTTTCGCGATTGTCTCTTAATAATCAGTTTGTCGGAATACAAATAGATAGTTAATTTGATTTAAATAAAAGGGGCAGAATAATAAAATCGAAAACCATTAATTTATACAAAAAGTGCACATCCGTTTTCTGCATGTTTTGGGTACTTCAAATGAATACCTACGTAAATGCTCTCTCCCACCCTTACACATGCAACGCAGTGTAGTGTAGCATTATATTTTGTACTAACATCTACTATTGCGCGAGTGTGACTGACTTGCTAGTGATGATCAATGGTCATATTTAGTACGTACGTACATGTACCATGTTTAACATCACTGCGTATGTAAAAGTTTAAAATATTATAGATGCAACCAGAACGTGTAAGAAATAGTTTCTCAGTATCTTAATTACGTCCATTAATGAATACACTATCAAATGCTCACCAACTTATTCCAGATGCTACATTTTATCTACAAAAAGCATACACATTCACAAATCTCATAGCCTTTTGTGCGATGGGGCATTCTTTATTTAATAGCCCAACTTAATCCAGGTAGGGACAGTTATCGACGTAGAAAACAAAGGGTGGGGGTGGAAAGATATCGTAATTGTCAGACTGTCAATTTTATGAGGAGCACATTAGCATGTTAAATGTAGATGTATGCGTTGTTCTCAAGTCGTGTCACACTACGGATGGATGTCTGTCTAAACATTGGTTTGACGTACGTCCGTCGTTCAGAAAGTTGGTCGGCTGAACCAAACTACATCTTGTATGTAACAAGCCGTGTAATAATGATTTGACAGAGAGTGGGCTACTACGACGGTAGGTAGTGTTCATATTTGAATAAGCTGTAGGAACACGTCCAAGTTCAACCAACCTACATCCTACCTTGTCAGATAATTAAATGTACGAGTGTCCCAAACTAATGTGAACATTTCGGTATCGTGTCTAAATTAACGGGAAGTGAACACGATATATCGTGTCCAATATTTTCAAAGTAGAGACTTGACTTTCTCACTGTGTGATAAGCAGAGTAGATTGTTAGGTGCCAAACAAAAAAAAGAAGAGGGAGTTTGTTTCTGCTTTAAACATGGGTATATGCACTACTCAAGTATGAAGTTGGCATTGTTTGAAAGTATGTAACAATGGCGAGTGCATCATGTGTTGTTTGGCTAGTAGCCCACCATAATGATGCGCATGCGGATGAAATACTCATAAATAATATTATTTTTTGTAAATAATATCATTATAGAATTTGTTTTTATCGTATTTCATCTACCATTCGTCGTCCCGTCACACTTGTATTGGGAAACAATGTAAAGTAGGTAGAGTGAACTAGAGAGAGATATGGAATTACACGATGACGACGATGCGATGATGAGGAGCAGTGCACCAGTGCAGAAATAAAAATAAGCGGAAGCCATAACACAACAGTCCATCAAAAGTCGGAGTGATGGTATGTTGATGTGATGTGACGATGATGATGGCACGGTGGTACGGGAAACCTGGCTTAGGCCAGGCCGGATAGCCAAGCTATAACTAGCACATGACTAGCACTAACTAACCATGCCACTTCTATTTCGCCGTTCTGTCGCTTTTCTCTCTACACGAGTGATGGGTTTGATTAGTTAGGAGAGAATCAACATTCCGGAATGTAAAGCAAATACAGATACTGATGTGTGGTGCTATTTCTGTCCTGCGGTACATTTTACGAACACTCTTCGATATATTGCGCTTCTGCCAGTAGTAGTGCCACTTCGTTTCCTCGTATCATCTAAAGTGAGCAAACAGAGCGGGAGTACCGTTACTTTTATTTATCCTGTCGAAAGGGCTTTAGTCAGAATTCGTATGTACCAATATTATATTTGTATTGTGTATGACATTGTTTCGCACTGTTTGCCGCGAGTATGTAGAGTATTCATGCATCGTTATAGCTGACATAAAACTAACACTATTTTATTCAAACTTCCATTCAAACCCTGATTCTTTAATATCTACTAATACAAAGGATGTACTACAGTCCTCGAAAAGTATATGAGAATAGGTGAGTGCACACGTAACATCTTTTTCAGCACTCAGCACAGATTTCGTACCGGTTTCATTGTGAACGAAGAAATACTTCTGGAAAAATCTGAACTTGCATGTCGACTTTCCTTTTAGAAAAACATGGCTCAAGTACATACATTTTTATGGAATAAAGTACTTGTTTGGCAACAATTAGCTTCATATATATAAAGTTATGTCAAGTCTAAATTCAGTAATATCATGTACACCTCGCCAGATTGACGTTTTCTGTTTTACAATGTACAAAATGCTCATCTTGAGGAATTGTTGTAGAACAAGACAGGAAAAAGATTTTTATGTGAAGCTAGAGTGCAAGTAAAGAAAATGGAAGAGGGATATTTTTTGCATTTCGGGGAAAATATGTTGAAGAGGTATGCAATACTGATACTGGTGATTATATAGTCAGTCATGGCTTAAATAAAAAGGCAGAAAAAACCCAAGAAAATGTGTTGGTGTTGCTTATACGAGCGTTTTTTGTTGTCCATACGATACAGTACTTTCATTCACATTAAACTTTTGCAAGAGATTATGCCATACCACATGCATCCGTGATGATATCACGCTCATTGCATCAAAAATATCGTCACCGTCTTCTTTCGTTTCGTCCGTACTCTTAACTACTGCTGACTGACTGAGTGAGTGAGTGAGCAAGCTAAACTTAGATTCGAAACATTTCATGTTTCTATTCTTGCACGCTAATAAAATCATCTTGAAATATCAGGAAAAATTCATACTTTTAATTTTCTCTTTTATGCTCTACTTCTACTTGTACATGCTCAATGCTCAATGCAAGAGTACGTGCAACGTGCAACTATGTTTCCACTTGTACAGACATATATACAGGGTGAAAAATTATGGTGACATGAGATAATAGTACTTGTCAATTTTAAATACAGCACGTACTAATACTAGTCACAAAAGTAGTTAACTTTCGGTGGTGGTGGTGGCAATGATGATGATGATGATGATGATGATGATGGTGACGATGATTGCAATGGTAAACTCTACCAAAAGTGACGATCTGTCTACGCTGTGTTTTTTACTCTTTCCTCTCCGTTGGTTTGAAATTTGATCGAATAATTTAATCATGTAACGAACTCTCGTCTCACACTTGTACTACAGAGAGACTGCTTCTGTTTACAGTGTCCGGCTTTGGTTGTTGTCACACATTGTAATAAATTGTGTGGATAAATTAATTTGATATTTCAACATTAAATTTTTGTGTTGTGTCCAAGGTTGGGTCATTTTGACAGTGTGAGCGTGTACAAATGAACACAAGAATGTATGGCGTCAGACAGACCTTTCTCTATAAAAGTTTTTTTTACGAAATGGCGTACGACGACGAGACTCATATTTATTCTTCTGCTCGGTCACAAAACAAGATTTTATTTCAGCTGAAATAAATCATCAGACCTTGTGGAAATTTAAATCAGTCACTAGCGCCGAACCATATTTGGAATAAGATGTGATATAAAAGACCTCATGTTCGAGGCGTTGCTAAACGTACAAGTTTACAATACAATAATAATTGTGTTTGTAGTCAAAATGCGAACCAACCGTCCGTATACTCATTTATCGCCATCATCCCTGTGTGGACTTGATTGTATTTCTTTCTCTGTCCAGAGAGTGTAGGTTACCGCGCTAATACATTATTATATGATGCTCCCAAAAACAAAGCAGAGGTGTATCTTTTACAAATCTACCTAAATGACTACCTCCTCCTCTGTAATATACGTAGAACATGTAATTCGGCTTTGGCAGAGGTAGCATTATTGATGTCATCATTCTATAAAAGTGAATTTTTCTTATTTCTTTGTAAGTCATTTATTCAGTGAAGACCAAGTTATAATTTATTAGTAAACACGTTGTTGATCAGCATAAGTAGGTACGATGTATGGTTTCTCTGTAAAATTTTCTCAGGAATGTATTAGAAACTGATGAATACCACACGTTTGAAATTAACTAAACATCATCATATTACTACTATGATGTTTGCATAGGATGTTTGTGTATAAATTCATGCTCCATAAACAGTTGAAATGACATAACCTTTTTAAAGGTACAATAATAAATGGCGGTGGGCACGATCTGCGGTAAATATGTGTACCTGTTTGATAGGTTAGAGCAAAGACCAAGCAACAGGCTAAATGACCTTAACATGCCAAGAATGAAAAAAATGTGCGGTAGGTTTTCGTTTGAGTTGAAAATAACGTTTACAATGGTGCGAGTCACGAGTAACTACAATATTAAATCAATACATAAATAATTTTAAAACGTACGCCCGGCACCAGTATTACCATCATCATTAACAGCCAAATCGCTAATAATATTTTGGGTTGAAAAACGTTTAAAAAGACTAGGATGAAAAAAGAAAGGGTTTACGTTTACCATTTCAGTACAGTGTATCCGATGACGAGTTGAGTGACTACACTTTTATTTGCTTCTTGTGTCGTTTCCAAATTATACATTGCACATGTTTATGCTAAATTTGTGTTTTTGTATGTGTAAGTGCGCCACGTACAGCTTTTGGTCTCTAATTCATAATGCCGACAAATTTTTGCAGCTGCATGCATCGTCGAGAGTGAGCCCCTGTCAGGCCAAAGCACTCAAGCTCATCGCATTTTTGTGCCCAAACACACATTGTTTTTATTACTTAATGTAATGGGGAAAACTGCGTTAAAACACCGGGTTACACACAATAAAGAGTACGTTATCAAAGCTCGACCTCCCATAAGCAAACCACTTTATTGGCTTTATCACAACCACACACCAATTCTGCAAGGTAAAATCGCTGGTTGTTCATTGTTGTCAGATTATTCTAAAACACGCCGGCAATTTTACATGGTACTGCTGTTGACGTAAACAATGGGGAAAATGATCGTTTATGTGAGAAACGTAGGCCCACTGTTTGAAAAATATTTTCATGCAGTTCTTAGGAAAGTGGTTTAGTGATAAGAGAATATATATATATATATATATATAGTTGACAACCGCGATCCACAAAACAATAGCCTTATACTCCTCGAAACTAGTTGCATACATCTTGGTATAATGAGATCCCTGAGAAAATGGACAGGAAAGCGAAATATTTGCATGAGTTTGCACATCAAAGAAGATTTCTTCCGTCCCATATCAAAATGCTAACATAACTAAATTATAAATTCATGCAGATGCATGCAATTTAGGGAAAGCCTACTTTGAGAATTTGGGAAAGTCTGCAAAATAAAATTTGATCGGAATAATTTTTAACAACCCGCTGCCACAATAATTCTTGTTTAATATTCAACTGTCATGTTCCTGATTTTGTGCAACTTTTAATTATACGAAATTTAGTATAAATTGTAAAATATTAAAATTCACAGTCACAACCTACACGGTGTAGTTTAAGTCTACCCAAGCAAAATACAAGTACTACAGCGCACCTTATAAAATTTTTTATTTTTTTAACCCAATTTCATCAAACAAGCTTGTACTAAAAGTCATAATTTCGTTGAACCAAAAATAATCAGATAATGCAGACGCATTGCAATCCTCGATGGTGTGGTCACTTTATAAACGAATCATTTTTGGTTTTTCATTCAATGTCTTGTCTTAAATTGTTCTGCACCACGTCATTGTTGACTTTGACAATACCACAATGTACCCGTCATCGACATCATCATTATCATCCCTGCACATTTTATTTCATGTAGTGGACAATCTGCACACTCCACGCTACCGTAAAGTTCACTCCTTCATCAGCTCGAGAATCTCGCGCGAGTCGCAACCAACTTGTTCTCCTCCGCCGTACAGATACAAGTCAGCGAGCACTGTTTAGTTTAATGATTATTCAAGTGCAGCCTTGCATAAATCACGAATTGCATATTATACTTGTGTACTTTTTGCATTATTATTAAAGTGCAATAAACTCCATCCAAGTGATTTCGGTGCATGGCTCCAAAAATGCTGTGTTTCGTTCACTTGCAGACGAACGAGCTAAATGAACGCGCGTCAGAATCTAGCAAGTCCACTCACAGTAACGCAACTTATGACAAAGTACAACAATTATGATGGCATTGATAATTCTTTAGTACACATTTTGGCTACTGTACAAAAATATAATTTCCGTTTATACGCTTCTCGTGTCCGTGCACGCACTCATTAATAATCGCTCAAGCAATGATGCCGTTTAGAAATGTCATTTTTTATTATCAATTTATCGTTCTGCATTATTATTATTAATATTTATATTATTTACTCGTCATACTAGGTAGTTCTGGTTTCAGAAGAAAAAAATTGTATACACTACTGCCGCTACACACTCAACACATGTAACTATTAAAAACGTTTTCATTTTGCATCCTTTTTCATGCAACCAAAACCAGTAAATCATCCAAACGATGTTCATTCGTACGCATTACGTCTGATTACGAGGCGATTGCATATTATTATTGGTGTTTTCTTATTCATGCGATCAGTCGATATAGGTATGAATCTTGTGTGAATGGAAATTAACATACGTAAACACACATCAACAATCATTATCATCTTCGCCACTTACTTTTCGTTGCGTATTGTATTGTACGGATTGTAGTTGTACAAAAAGTTTAGAATGTGCATAGTCCATTGATTACCTTGAAGAAAAACTGATTTGCGCTCTAATTATCACCTCACCGCAGAGTATAGAGAGTACCTAGTTAAATTCTCTTGTGCGCCTGCATATAGGGGTTGAAGTTGAAAACAAAAAATACAAGAGATGAGATCCGTCAAAGTCATAGTCATATAGGAGATGATGAGATGATGGGGAGCTGCTAAATGAAAATGAAAAATTACATACACAGTTTGTATTTGCTGCAGTTACATATATTGTTGTGTGGTGCATGCCATTGCCAGCCTTTTTAAATACACCCTCTAGAGCAGGTGTAGCAGAAATATTTTTGAAAAGTTGATATAAACAAAAACATTTCGGTGCAGCTGTTTTGTACAGTAATTACAAGCAAACCAGTTATTAGCTCATTCAGTGTAAACATGAAAGAAATGAAAGAAAAAAAAGTCAAAGAGAAGAGAAAAATGAATGTAGAAAAGTAAGTCAAACTCGTTGCAGAATTCATTGGTCTCCCTTTTCCTTATAAATAATAATGATGATAATAATGCAGTTTGTAGGTTTCTTTGGTATGCACGCAGATACTAAAAGAGAGTGTGTGTGTTTTGTACTTTGTATTTCATATTGTAATGGCGAAAAAAGGAATAATGAGAAATGTAGGGAAAAATAACTTGATACGTTGTAAGCAACATTTTTGCAAAAATGCATGGCAGCAGGTAGGTAGTGGGTAGGTAGGTAAACTACATTGTATGGCATTATTGGCGTTTCATTTTTAATAACAAAGTGTTATTGTCAGTGATTATATCGGTAAGAAAATATGAGTTATAGCAGTAATCTGTGTAAGTACAAGGGGAATTGTAAGAAATGTATGCATTACGCGTTTCCCAATGCGGAGGAAAGCAAAGGAGCTTCAGGTGTCAATGTTATGAACAGTATAAATGGGTACCCGTCGAGGAATAATGAAGACATGCCACGCCACCACCACCACCACCACCGACCGCCGTACTTGTACTTTTTTTGTGCCAGTACCCTGCATTAGATTTTTGCTTCTCTCTGATTGCATTTTATCACCTCTCTCAGTCAGTGTCTCACTCTCCTTGAATAAGTAAATCACTGCAGGAGAAGGATGATACTGAATATGTACTCGATTGCAATTGCAGTAATTCATTACAGAACAAAGTAGACAGTAGAAGCATAAAGAGAAATGAAAATCGACAATGGAATGAAATGATGTTACAGACAATGTGGTTTTCTATCACAGCAGCAGCAGCAGGTTTTCGACCAGGTCTAGGTTTGGTGATTGGCGACCGAAACAAGAAAAAAATGCTATCTGATCGGGCGGATGAGAAAAATATATGCACACTCAACGTCTTTTTATTATTTTAAAAGCAAACAGTCGAAACTTTTCTTTTCTGTTCGGGTGTCTAATAAAGGAGATGGTGAACTGCTCAAATTTTAGAGTTGACGTCTGATTTGATTTGAGAAAATGTTAACATTTTCTGGCGGTGCTTGTTGTGGCAGACAGACATACTGGTAAACATTTTAAATTGCCAAAGGTTCAAAGGTACAGAGAGGCTCATGATGATGTGCATTGCCATTACATTTAACTGTTAAGGGATAGAAGTCTGCATGTGCATTACCGAGACGTCTTAATGGAGGCAGTAGGAGATTAAAAGCATTGAAGTGATAAAATAACTCGAAAATTTGTTGAATTTCGAGTTATGCAAAGGGAAATAGGTAGAGATATAATATTTATTATTATACTCAATGTTGATCCCGTCTGATGATAGCAACCGCCATAATAATATTCTATATAAAGGTGATCCCACAACTGTTCTTGTGGGCTGCTGGTGCAATCATTTTTTTTATTTTGGTGTGGGTGGCCATCAACAGTTGTCACTTTTCTTTTCCGATGAAGCTGATAGCGATTTTAAAAAATAAAGCATTTTGGATCGGTAGAAAGGGGGAAAAAGCGATTAAGCTCAGCCATTTCAAGAAATAAGGAAGGAAGAAAGTTTCCCTTTCGCACGAACGAACGAGATGCATAATAATAAAAGCAGAAGTCAAAATTATCGTTGTTGTCATCACGGAATCATTTTCATTTGCGCAAATCGATTGATTGTTTTGGCCTATGCAAGACATAAATGGTAGCTGCAAGTGTAGGAAACGTAGAAGAGCTATACTTACACACACAATTTTTTTTATGCCACACGTCGCCGTTTGTGTATCAGTAATTGAATTTGTTTGGTATATTTTTACGCATGAATTCATTATTATTATATAGATTCTATCTGCCACTAAATGGATTTCAAACATCCTTTAATGGTTAATGCAAATTAGGGAAAGTTTGTGTGAGCCAAAATTGTTCTGTCTTGCCTTCTTGCTCTGTCTAAAGCCTTAAGCTCACTGACCTATAGACAAGATCTTTTCTTTTAGTTACGTCTTCGAACAAACCTGAATAATAGATACGATGACTTTTGTAGTGGTAATAGCAGTACGTTACGTTGTACCTCTCCTGTGTAGAATTTTTACGAACATTCATAATCACAAAACGAATAACGCAACGTATTCGATTGGATAGCAATGGGCCAAGATGTTTTTTTCGTGGGGTGACTTTAACACATTGTGTGTACCATTACGCATAGTGGTATATGATGATGATGTGGACATCTTTTTACTCACGGCTGATTATATTTCGTTGCTCGAGTACATTAACCCGATTACGATTTATTACGCGCGTCGCTTTTCCCAACACGAGAGAGACCCTCACTTTCTTGTATGATAATGAAGATGAAAAATGACAAAAATTTAAAATACGTGTAAACGGATACTACGTTGTTGTAGGTTTTTAATAATTTATTAGGGACACCTTGTTTCCCTTTTGGCTAGTTATTGCACATTAACAGTATCGCCGTTCTCGTCAAAAAAGTGGGGAAGAAAGTACCTATTTCTGTGATTTATTACGTAGGGTAGGCACTGCACCATAGCGTTTAATTTACTACCAGCTTGTGTTATATACGATCTTTTATCGCCAATAGCATAATAAAATGTCCATATAGCTTTCAACTTTGCACTTTTAATGAGTAAATATCATGCAGAAAATGAGCTGCTGAAAAACAACGCGTTGTCTAAGAAGATCCATGCATAATATGTTATCATGTGCAATGTTTTCTTTCTCTTTTTACCGACAGCTTGTTCAACTTCCAGTCGAGCTCTGTTGGAAGCAGTAAATGAAGTTTATGAGCCAGAATGGGGAGGCAAAGAACTGCTCACTGTCAACTCACAATCAGTGGAACTGCTGTGGAACGATTTCGCTCACAGATTGGCGGAACAAGTTCTGATTCCTCTTAACACTTATCAGGTTTGTGGCGATAACGCCTCTTTAGGGTTGTCTCTTGATATATATTTTATTGGTCTCGCATTATAGATATGCTTGTATGCCATTATTTTTGGTATATTTTTAGTACTTTGCGCATTAAAATTCTCCTCCATGTATTTTTCACAAGTGTGCGATAATAAACACATCAAAAAATTGTTGCATGTATATTGATGTACTATAAATGGGATAATGACGTACAAATACACAGGGCCAATTTCCTGAAATGCGGAAGAAAATTGAGAAGAGAGGACGGAAGTTGGTGGATTTCGATGGTGAAAGGCACGCCTTGCAAGCCATGCAATCTAATCCACGTCGTGGTGAAGCAAAGCTAACCAGGCAGCGTGAATCTCTAGAAGCGGCCAAACGGACTTATGATGTAAGTTTTTTTTCACTTATCCATTATTCCAAGCAAACAGAGTTGACTTTTATTGTCAGCTATCATGCTGTATAATGAGGATAGGGAGTGTTTGGCTATTTTTTATGGCTTCGTAAAAAAACAACAAAATTGGCCTTGCTAACAAATAACACGCAAACGAGGATAGTTTGCGTAATGATGTATGATACAATGGCGTAGAAAGTTTGTTCCATGTTTTGTGGTTACACTACACTGCATTGTTTGTTTTTCTGTGATTGTCATTTTAATTCGTGGTAATATACACGTAATTTCAATAAAAAATTTGATGACCACTAAAATAATGCGCATGATTGAATATGAATGGAATAATGACTTCAAATTACATACGGCCAGTTGACCCTTTTCCTTTCATTATTCTTTTATTTTGGGACATTCGTGTGTTTGTTGTTTGTAGGTATTGAATTCGGAATTACATGAAGAACTGCCAGCTTTATTTAACTCAAGAATTGTCTTTTTGGTCAGCGCAATGAGTACACTTTTCGCATCAGAGCACATTTTCCACTCGGAATCTTCAAAGGTAAATAATCCTCATAATTTTTGTACTTTTATATGCCATTAGTTTACCGTCGTTCCTCCAGGATAAAAATGATGCCAAATTTGGATCACTCGTAAATCATCAATTTGAAATTTGAATCTGCCTTCGCTTCGCGCATGCGTGACAAATAAAAATGTTTCGTTCACACAAGCAGAACCTATGTGTAGTAAATGACTGCAGCGTTGTAACACATCCTGAACTATGTTTTTGCATTAATGTAGGTAATAATATTGAAAATGAAAGGAAGCAAGGGAGTCTGAAACGAAGTAATGCGAGTGTAAATATAACACGTCTGAGCATACCTATATAGAGTATTACCATTCAAAATAACCAACGCACAAAGTGTCATTCGCTCAAGTGTTAGTTTCACTTACATCCCTGCTGCAAATCACACCATTTCATTTCAATTTTAAAAGTTTGAAGCCCATCCATTAGATAATTTAATCTTGGTCTGCCTACCAGGATGAATAGCAACATGTACGATTGACGAGGCTTCTCGGAATTGCAGTTGATGTTTGTCGAGGTAATTAGCATGTAAATCATAATTGGATCTTACCAGTAGTAGGTAGTCATCATGTGGTGCCATAAAGAAACTATCATCCACTCTCCTATAAAAAGAGCATGGTCTCTCGGTAGCTAACAAAAAATACTTTGTAGCTAATTCTAGTAAATACAGCGACCGTCGCGTCGTCAGAAAAGTTACACAGATAACAATACATTAACAACCATAAACGATGCTGTTGTTGGTGGCTGCCGTATATACGTCTAAAAGGATGGCCTTGGACAAATGCAATGAGCATCGCTGTGTCACGCAGCACGAACAAATGCGTATTATCGGTTCAGTAGTTTCACTTGGTTGAGAAGTCTTCCTTTTCTACATTCTTAAACTTGAATGACTTTGAGAAAAAATTATAATATGCAATATTATTTCTAAAATGGGTTGAAAGTGAACAAGCGATCTAGAAACGGCGAGTTATAAACAAAAAGAGTTGTTCGTGCGCTTGCGCTGCGCTGCGCTAATCATGAATATTCGCGTCACCCCAAGTTATTACTATGTTCTTCCTTTCTCTCTCCACACACACACTCTCTGCGAATAATATGGTTTCCCTGATTGTTTTTCTTTCATATTTGTAGCATTTACTTTTTTTACTTGCAGTTCTTGAACTTTTAAATAGATAAAAAAATATTCTCTACGTGACTAAAAGTGGTTCTGACCAAAGACGGTATACACATATACACAGCTGCAAGTTGGGGGTTGAAATAATGGCATTGAACACTTTAATACCTATCGGTAATATGGGAATGGAGTCAGACAGGATATTCAGGAAGGCAAATAATATTATCATGGGAAAAGGTAGTTAGAGTCAGCAACTCGACATCCACAACCACAACGCGCGTGGTACTTGCTCACTTTTTTATATCTAAATTGGTAACATTATCTACCTCTACAACAAAACTACTACTACTACTACTACTACTACTACTACTACTACTACTACTACTACTACTACTACTACTACTAGAAGATG
>JAHZNE010004848.1:0-27102 GCA_027744055.1 Callyntrura sp. NNG-2020
GCCCTGCATAAGCATGTACGTATATATATCTCAGTTCGCATCATCGTCATCATTATAAACATGACGTACGTGTGAGACTTCTACCGGTAGAGACTTCGGGCTCTTCTTCACGTTGCCTACCGTTGTAGACGGTTCGGCTAGCTTTAAAAAAGCTGAAGGCATCAAAACATATTTCAGAATTTAGAAAGTCTATAAAATTATAAATTACGATATTACTTTTTTTCTCCTGAAGCAGCATAGCAGTAGTAAGAAGAAAGGAGGAAAAAGAAAAAAAACAGGTTTGCTTTGCTTTTAGTACACACCAACCATCCAACTAACTTGGTTATTTTTTTCGTTGTTTAGCCCGTTGACTTAAATAATATCAACCAAGAAGAAAACAATCGTTATGATGATATGTATATATTATGCATGCGCACATGTACATGCATAACTTTGTATACGTCCGACGTAAGCACGTAGCTTTTGGAAAGCTTCCTCTTCTTTTTTTCGTAAATGCCTCTCCTAATTCATTATTTTCATTCCATGCCGTGTTATTTATTACAAGATTTTCGTAGACAAACTCAAACCCAACAAATGAATCTACTAAAGTGAATATATACATATTCATATTAAATATACGTACCATATACCCCCAAAAATATCTAATATTTAAGCTTGCTTCCTAGTAAAGAATGATTAGCCTACCCTCCGCCAGAAAATCCTAATAAAGTTGGCTGGTTCGCTTGCAAGATAGCGAGTTTTTTCTTGGACAAACCTTCTTTTCCCTATGGGTATGTGACATTCATAAATTGGAAGATCCTTCTAATTTATTTTTATTATCCTTTGCCTAGCAAGAAACCAGCACATCGAAAGAATCGTGTTGGAGTACAACGGTGTGGCGTGTGTATAAGCTTTGCGAGTGGTTGAGAATTCTTATTTTCGATGTGGAGAAAATGAGAAGGTAAAGCTTCTCTCTTTTTCCTCCTCCATATAAATAATTTTCCCCCACTTTGTTCCTAATATCATAAATTATGATAAAAATATTTTTTCGATTTCCTATCTTCACTTCAAAAATTTTCTCCTTTATGTTTCCCTGTCTGTACATACGTACAGGATAATTATGGATCATCATTTATGGCTGCATGTGTTTGTATCAACTACCACTCGTAACACACACACACACACATTGTTATACTGATAAATGTATATAAATACTATTTAGCTGTTCACTATTATTGCTCGTGGTTCGTAACTCGAACGTTGGTGTTTAATATTAATCAAGGTATTGATAGCTCGACCCACGAAATACAAGAAGAAAAAACGCTTCGTTGTAAGACCTAGTGACTGGTGAAGGTATGAAATTTATTGAACGTAGCATCGCTCTTCATTACACACATTTTTGAACATTTTTTTCGTAAGTACAATGTAACCTCGATTTTTTAGTCTCGAATGGGTTAGTAGTAATTTAAGAAAATTGGATGCGAGAGTCTGAATTCCATGAATTTAATTTAGCTGTACAGTTGTCATTAGTACGTCATTTTCTTACCTAACAGATGGGGAGATCCATTTGAATTTCGTGTTGTAGTAGTATTTTGTTTTCCTTCGTTAAACTTGTTACGTCATGTAATGCCATATATCACAGTAAATTATTATACATTTATATTCATTCGTTTTAGCAAGGGCTGAGCGCACAAATTAATCGGGTCGGCGACGGACTCCGTTTGTAGTATCCCTCTACGTTGTTGTTTATTAAAGTATTTGTTCTCATCATCATATATCGCGATCGCGATGATGAGTGATGATATGACTTACTGCAGAATACGCCGAATATGGTCACTTAAGAATATTTTCACATATTTCATCATTACACCACCAAATTCACTTTATACCATACTTGCTTTGAAATGAGGAAACTTCTATTATGCCCATTTCATGATTTTTTGTAGCTTTTTGCTGACTGAATTTCAGTACGATTATTGTAGCCAAAGCACACACTCTATGGATGCATATAAGCACAGACACGCACACACTAACAACGAAAATGTATGCAATGCCGACAAAATAGACAGGACACACTATATTTGTTGTATCGAGTATACAATATGCCGTTGCCAACAAAGAAACACTTATGGCTCATTAGCTTTTCTTTTTAGAAAAAAATACACAAATAAAACTACCTTCGAAAATTGCTAGAGAACTTTTTTTCTTCATTATAAAAACACACGCAAATGTACTTTTTTGCTAATTGCAGCGATACAACTTTTTTTCTTTTGATGTTGATCTATGAGCACATTGACACGACACGAATACAATCAAGCGAGATAATGGATGTGGACAGCAAATCAAAGGACGTCAAAGGAAAATTCAATTGGTCTCCTCTCTCCCAGCTCTCCTTGTAACTGCAGATAATTTGTACTTTTTTCTAAATTATGTAATGCAATTACTACTGACTATTTTATGAATTCACGTTTGATTCTAGCACGTCATTTTACAAAATAGGGACGTTTTGAAACAAACTGAAACGTAGAGCGATTATGATCAACAAGAGAGAAAAAATTGGCTTGTCTTGTCATGTTCACGACTCGTTGATCATCCTGCAACTAAAAGGAGTAGCAGGAATATACTGTAACAACCAATCTCAATTTATGTGACTTATTGACACTTTCGTCTGTCCAAGTACTCAATACCGTCAAAAAATTAGGTTAAAAATAGTTTGGAAGCAAATGTCTTCAAGTGAAGGTATATTGCTGTAAAAAAAATTCCAGTAAGACGACGCTTTCTATTATTTGTACACTTACCCTTTTTATATGGCTTTGATTACCCTTTTATTGCCTCACCCTATTGTACACTATTGTCTCCAAAAATGTGCTTTTTTCCCGTTGACCTGCAAAAGCATAGGTTAAAAAAGCTTGCAATAGAATGACCACCACCGAGAAGTTTTTTTCTGTCGTCAGTGTTGAAAAAGCCCTATAAAATGCATTGTTCTGCGTGTTTTTAAAAATATAAAGGGGTTCAATAAAAGTGAGAGTTGCTTTTTTAACGCCAACAGATAAAAAATCCTTATGAGGATGGCTTAAAAAAGAAGTTTACACTTTATTTTTAGGATAGTTTGCGTTTGTGGGAGTGTATTCTTCAGCAGGGCAGTTGCCGGAAGGGTCAAAAAATAAAACCAATGTAAAAGTAAACAGACATCCTTCTTTTGACCCTATCCTTATTTGTTACGTTCCATCAAATGGTGACAAGAAGTAAAAAAAAACGTGAATGCTTGTTCACTGAAAGGTTAAATATATATTTGTATCTGAAGTTATTTTAAACCCAAATTTCATTTTCAGCTTTATTGCGTATATAAGTAAAAGAAGGGAAATATTGCGTCACTCTTACTACAGCTTGTAAGCATAAGGCATAATCACTACTACCACGTACACCGAACAAGGTATATGGCCTGTTTACAATTATATAAAATTTTATTGTCCTCGGAAGGAAAAATAAAAAACGAACCATTTTTGTCTGTTGTTGAAGATGGCATAAAAATATTATTGCGAGATGTGACACACATTTCAACACCTTTTGTTCTGTAAACACATCCTGTCCCCCAAGTAATAGGAACCATTAGTACGACGAAAGTCACAAAAAGAATTTTACTAAATACATATCGTAACGTGTTTTTTGTATCGATCACAAGCTATTCAAAAATTGCGCAAGAAAATCCATAAAAATATTCCATATTTACGCGATAATAATAAGTCACTATGTTATTGCGTGTGTGTTTGACACTGAGTACTGAAGCTGAAAGGCTTCATTCATTGAAATTTTCCTCATAAAAAATATACCGTTAAAATCCTTTTGTTTTGCACTTGCTGCCGGGCTTGTCGACCTTCATTATCAGAGGGCGTTTTTAAATAAACTGTAAATACAACGGTTTTCTACCTCCTGGAATGCCTGCATCAAGCATGTGTGTTCATACGTGATTTTTTTGGATTTGGATATATCACTTTGGGTTTTTTGGTGTGTCATAAAATCGTAATTAGCTTGAAGAACACTTTGTGTGTATTTATACCTTCGGGACAATGGACATTTCCTATTATTTTATGGATACTGAAAAGGATGTTCTCCTTGCCTGTTTCGTTTGTGAGAAGATTGTGTGGAGTAAGTGAGAAGCGCACTAATAAAATAAAAAAGAGTCTCAAAGAA
Organism: Callyntrura sp. NNG-2020; assembly: GCA_027744055.1. Taxonomy (NCBI): domain Eukaryota; kingdom Metazoa; phylum Arthropoda; class Collembola; order Entomobryomorpha; family Paronellidae; genus Callyntrura; species Callyntrura sp. NNG-2020. Next base: position 4,171 of record JAHZNE010004848.1, read on the forward strand.
TGCTCTTCTCCACACACACACAGTCACACATGAAAATCCTATTCGACAGAGTGAGCGAGTTGTAAAGAGTAATAAAAGGTATACACTTTTTTTACACAATGTACACACCACTCTGTTACTCGGTATGAGTATATCGTTTCCGAAAAACACACGCATGCATATTATAGTCGTATTATACCGTAATCCTGTGTGAGAGTATGTAGAATGTGATCATTTCTAACAATCCCTTTTTACGGCACATGTGAGAATTAAAGAAAAGGCATTGTGAGCCATCAAAGATCTCACAAAAGAGACAAAGTTAATGACCTTGCTGTTTTAAAGCTGCCCTTTATGACAATTTCAAGGATACTTTTTTAACCCCTCTAAATGATGATAAGGAGTGTGTAGTGTGTGCATGGACAGTTAAGTTTAAGTAAATAGCAGTGGATTCAGAGTGGTGGGGTAATATGGCAGAAGGAGAGCAGGTTGGGAAAATAAATATGAAAATGTAAGTGGAAGGAGAATTGTAAAGAGAATAATAAACAACTTGGGTAGTAGTAGTAGTAGTAGATTACCGTATTTTCATTCATGAACAGGGAAAGGAGTGTATGGATCCAAGTGTGTGTGTGTGTGTGTGTGTGTGTCAGGACATTTCCAGGTTAGAGGGAAAACGGTAGTTAAAACCCTTGTCTGTGTGATAAATGTATCGCGGGATCAAAACTTTTTTAAACAAAAGTACATATTTCCGGAATCCTGTTTTCTTGGTATATGCGTATCGTCGGTAGTTTTTATACTTAACGGTGGTTACACCGTATTTGTTCTAATAAAGATACTTACCCTCAAATGAACATTGGGTGATTTCATTTTATGGGAGTTACAGTGCCAAGGTTCAACCATTTGAAAATGATCTAGCCATTATCGAGTAATTAATTCGCCGTATTTGTTTGTGAAGGCACGAGTGGTAAACATAAATAATTATTGCGCTGCAGTTTAAAGATGTTAATGAAAACGTATTTTTGATGTAATATAGTATGAGCTTCAACGTAGTATTGCCGATGAATAAAAATACGGGTCTTAATTCGATGAAATACAAACATTGATGTATCATACATATTAAATGTAGGATATGCTTGAGCTTTCGTATAACAAGTATATATATAGTGATCCATTTTTGACATTATTGTGAAACTAGGAGCAGGAGAATTCCCAGGAACAAAGGAGTAATATCAACGATCCCAAACGCTCCAATAATAAAACTCCTACGTTGCATAAAAAAGCAGAGGATGTTCCATGACTTCTTTTCTTTATGTTACCTCTAGTTGTACATAACATTAGTATATGCCTTGCGACTATGTGTTAGTAAGCATATAAAAACTTGTAAGGGAGGGAAATTCGATTGGCTGTCCCAATGCAATCTTAAGGAAAGGCCATCTAGCTAATCGAGTTAAATTCACAAGGGATGTTTTTAACCCGAAATGGAGAGAGAGAGAGAGAAATCTTATATTTTTTCAAAAAGAATCTTGCATAAACGTGAGAACGTACACGGTTTATATGTTCCTGGTACATCCATTCATTTTTTCTGTATGTAAAACAGTTTCTCTACTTTCCCCGAAAAAAATTTCTAGCTGAAAACCTAAAAAAAAGGTCTATACACAACTGGTGATATAAATGCTTCTAGCCCTTGTTGCCCTCAGTCCATTCGATGCAGATGAGAGAGTATCCATCTCTTTTTCTCTTCCCCTTTTTCCAAGTACTTTTTCACAGAAGCATAGTAATTTACGTATGGATCAAACTGGTCATTCCCAGTAAATAGTATGTCTGACAAGGGATCAGTTAGCATTATTTGATAAAAATGTGGATTTACACACATTGACGATAAACAGTGAGAAGATGCGAGAGAATTAAGCTGGAGTAAAAGTAAAAAAAACTATCCAATTTTTTGGGGAAAATGTGAACTTGGTTGGGACCTTTTGTAGACTCTTGAAAGTAAACGTCGTTTTTAGTTGTATGTGAATGTCTGAAGAAAAACTAGATTATTCATAAACATCATAATGTTCTTTCCTTGTCTGTTTACATTTCCTTCCAAAAATATGATATTAAACTCATAAATTTCACTGCATTTTAATTTTTCATATGAAACTACTCACTTAAAATCATTATGCACATTTCAGTTTCCATTTTCTTCATCAAATTCTAAATTCCAGAAAGAAAAGCGCTTATTATTATTACATTTCTTTGTCCGTTCTCGGCGAAAGGGGGGAACAAGGAAGGAAGGGTTGCATTGTACAGCCTATTTGTTGTGTGTGCGGTGGAGCATGAGGACGAAAAACAACACGACAATATGATATTCAAGCACGTCACCCTGTTTTGCATGAATTCCAGCGTAACCAAAACCTAATAAATTTTTTTGTCCCAGGATCGAGGAATTTTATACTGTCAAAAGAAAGAGAAAACAACGTCTAGCAAAATAATAGGTAAACAAGCAGCTACGTGTTTATGGAGTATACAGTATAAAAAGTATAAGTTGGTAGCAGTAGTCGTGTGGTTATAGTGGCAGATTCATCCGGTTGGAAGTTGTAATAGGTAATAACCAACTTGTGCTCAAACTGTGTGTATGCGTGTGTATGTAAAATGAGACGGGGAATAAATATGTATATATTATATGTGCCCGACGACTATGGCTTTGTTGAATTAGGAAACTCGGTTGTTTGTCGCACTGATACGATGACGATGATGATACGACGACGATACGGTGTGATGTGTGTGAGAGTGCAACCGTGTGTATTCATATCATGTGCCTTTGTTGAATCAGTTGAAAGAATCATGGCATTTAAACTCTCTGACAGGCAGGTCTGATAAAACCTCGAAAGTCTCTGTATAGTTGAGAGTGGTACGTACAAGTAATGTAGTGTTTAAAAGTATAGAGATCTACATTCATACTGTATTTTCGGGGAGTATAATGCGTTTTACAAACTATATTACGCTTCGATGGCTCGTTTGAAATGCTTGTTTCTGTGGTTTGGTTTCCGAGAACGAGGTACAGAAGAAATAAAGCCGAATGCTCAGACTATATAGTTTACAGATATATCGAACACCATCATCTTCGCCGTCGTCGTCATATACAGTCCTCTATTCACATTCTTTCGCTACGACCAACGACACGACGACGATGATGACGATGATGATGTTGCTCTTTTGTGAGTTCAAGCGAAGCTGAAGGAGCTTTTCTAGTCGAGAGAGCTCTTCCTAGTCCCAAAAAGTAATTTGCATTTATCACACAGTGCGCTGTTCGTGTATTTCTCTGTCTCTCTCAAGGCTGTGTGTGCTGCGAAGCAAAAGTGTACGTAGGGATATACTTAAATACATTATCTAACAATGTATTCAACTACATGTGCATAGTAATCTTCATCTGCCAAAGATAGTATGAAAAGGCGTGTAATGTGTGTAGAGGCAGCATCCAGGGGGCCCCTATATTATGGTCGCTTGATAGATTTATTTTACAGCTAAAGATCGTTTAAAATCCCGGGTGATTTTCGCTTTTTCTCTGTATTCTCTTCCTCTTCTTCTGCTTCTCTCGGTCGGTAGTCCCTTTCTGCAGTGGAATTGGAGAAACCGAGTGGGACATTAGTGTTTCTTCTGGAATGACGTCGTGGTGCCAGGGGTCTTTCGCAAGTTAATATTAAATTAACTTGAATGAAATTATTGTACAACACACATATGACAAGAAAGATGTTTTTAAATAAGGAAGAATAAGGAAAACTTCTTTGAGTATTCGACACTCCCATCAAGATGCATGTCTTTTATAATTTTTTGAGTGGTATGAAATGAAACCAACAATAACTTGTAATTGCTCAATAATTAATGAAAATAAGGATTTTAGAGCTTGTTTTAATTATTTAGGTAAAAGAAAGTCAGCATAAATTATCTTTATCATTTCAAAAATTAAAAAGTGAAGTAGTAGTAGTTGTAGGACGATCGAATGGTACATTCTAGTTTATTAGATCCTGACGGTATTGTATTCCGGCATAGTTAACAGTGATTACAGTAAAATGTTTTAAATAAGTTGATTTAACAAATATTGCAATTGCAACTAATTCCTTCTTCATAATAAAGACTTGGTAATTTCAAACAATAATAGTGAAATGTAAATAAAAAATATTATACACGTATATTTAGACACAATGTAAAAATGCTTTCTTTAAATAGTACGAATTAACCATGAAATATTTTCAAGAATTTTTTTCCATGTTTGGGTTAATGAAGAACGTTAATGAATGTATAGTTTCAATATGAAGTAAACAAATTATAGTTCTTTGGTCAAGAACGCTTTCCAGGTTTAATTCTTGTATACAACCAAAAATATGAAAATCGGACGCTCTTTGTGAATGTTTTCCATTTTTGCTTTCCAGAAAAATCTGAAAGATATTTTTTTACTTTGTTGAAGTAAGAGCGAACGATACATGCAGCGTGTGTACCAGAAATGCTCCGAACTAGAGTCTGCCTATTTATTCTGCAGGATTTTTTCCCGTGAAAAGCACGTAGCCCCCATAGAATGTAACATTTCCTCTTGATGTGAGTTTTAATTCCCCGCTCACGTTCCTACTTTAGTTCCTTATATTTATGTGCCTTGGGAATGGGACTTGGCAGCCATTAGATATCAGCTTATATGTATGTGTGCATTGCCGCACAACCACCACCAGCAACTGTGAATCGAGAGAGAAAGGGAAGGAGAGAGAGAGAGAGAAAAGCTCCAAAAGTACGGGATTCGGATTAAACGGGATAAAAGCAGACTAGCAAAAAGCTTTCTCTCGTTATTTTCCTCTCTCACACTCTCTCAATCTGCCTCTCTCTCGTTCTTCCTTTTCCAAACACAACTTTTGCATTTCTGTGTCATGTATCAACAAAAAGTTATATGAAGTTGCTACCGAGTACGGAGGAATTTTTTTTCCCTTGGAGTAATCGCCTTTTCTGTAGTAGGCATCCACAGTAGCGTTTTTAACTTTAGTAAAGTTTTCTGGTCACACAGTGTCCTTACGACTTTTGCAACGGATGTTCGTAGGTAGATTAGATACATACAAAATAGCGCTGTTACACTAGTTCTGTGTTCCGATTCTCCCAAGCCACTATTCCCATTCTCAACAGGAATGTGTAGTTAGTTCAAAATAAACAAAAAATGTACGTAATGTTATATTACACACGCATACACAATCGTAAGGTTCGCACCTACATATATTCATATACCACTACTGCTTATACCTAAATTAGCAGAAAGTTGCATCTGTGCTAAATGTCTTTTTTGTCCGAGTTGAGTTTCAATATCAAACTCCTTTCCTTCTTCGTTCAAAACAACAAAATGTACACAGGTATTAATGGTCTCAATGCGAATATTTACATCAAACTTGTTCAGAATCTTCATGTCCGCATTCTTGGACGAGATGAGAGGGAACATCAAACAGTGTCTTGCACCAGAATGGGTATTATACTAATTTTAGTCAAGTACTCACGGTGGCTTGAATATGAAAGTGGACTACCTACCCATATATTAGCACATTTATTTATTTGACTATTTATTCGTCAAAGAAAAATTCACTCATAGATTCTTATACTTTTCTTCACAATAATTTTAATGAGCTTCTTTGTAACAAGTACATATGTCTTTGCAAATACAAATACGTTTGATCACTCTCTCTCTTTTCCCTGATATGCAGTTGAGATTGTAATTTCTCTTTCAGATATTTGTGCATTTTTAAAAAGCCGCATTCCAAGTAAAAGTCCACGTTTATACCCCAAGAGCCTAATGAGTCGACCTATAAGTTACCCACTTTTGTGCATTCTCCTATCTTCCTGTTTTTTTAGAAATTATTTTACCTTTGTATCTAGACACTTTTTTATTTCCCCTCATATGTCATCCCCTCCTCCAAAAACGCACACGTATCGTCATTTATTATGTGTGTTCGTCTATACTAAATTATAGTTGGCTTTTTCCTTCACGCAGCTGGTATTGGTCAGCAAACCTGTAATTGCATCATGACTCAAAATATCCCACGGCGTTTCCTTTTCTTTAATTTAAGCTGACCAAAGGTAAAGTTACAACCCCTTTCCTGAAATAAAATAAGATAAAAAAAAACAACTCTCTGATCTTTAGGTAGCTCGACTTCTTTGGATTCTCTCAGTTAAAAATAGCATATTATTACGGCTCTCGTTTTACCCAAGTGAAAGAGCGAGAGAGAGAGAGAGAGAGAGAGCCAGACAGACCGAGAGGTTTTTCTGATAAATGATCACCTTCGTCCACTCAGCAGACAGGCAACAGAAGATGGGAGGCAGGCATGGTAGCAGCAACATTAGGGACACACATACACACAGGTAGCAACAACAGACTCTTTTGCTTGGCTTGCTAAACTCGTTTTTATCTTCATCTTCCATGTACGGTGTCCATGATTTTTTGGGCGATGTTCTCTCTCTCTCTCTCTCTCTCTCGTTAGAGAGAACGCCGAGTAGTATAGCATTGTTGGTTGCTGCGTAGAGGTTTGAAGGTAGGTACATTTTCTTATTGCTCAAACAAAACGATGAGCTGCCCTCTCCATTTTTCTTCCAGTCGGACGGAATTTATCCATTATTTATTCTGTCTCTCCTTCCTACATGACTCTTGACTGGTTTCTGGTGTACCTTATAAGAAACCTGGAAGAAGAAAAAAAGGAGGAATGTGAGAGCGCACAACATGCTTATTATCCCGGGGTATATATACACGTAATAATAAAGAACTTTTTGGTAAAATAACAAGGAGTATCAAAGTAGTGAAGAAAAAAAACAAAATAAATGTATAGATTTTTAGACGTATACACATAATATATTATAAAAGAAGTAGAATTCATGTTTTTCTTGAAACCATATTTCCTGTTAGAGTTACTTCAATGATCCAGAACGAGTTTTAGCTTCGTCTTCTTCGTCGTCTTCTGCGCTGCTTCTCTGGTTCATGGTACCTTATTCGATTCGCCTCCTTTAGTTTTTTTTACTTGGTACAATTTATTTCTATTCAAAAAGCAAAGTCTATATAATATGGTTGGAGTTCCCGTTAAAAACAAATTGACTATCGAATGGTTAGCTTCTCACAGTTTTAACGGACCAAAAATTACTTTCGTGCTTGGCTGAACTACTACTAGGCTTTGGTTACTCCAGAAAAAAACAAGAAAATGCAACATGAAAGAGCTTTTTAGTGTAGTTTGTGTATGTGCAGGGCTAGTAACAGGGTAGAGAGAGAGAGATAGGAAAAACTAAGGCAAAGCACGAACTCACAAGAGAATAGTCCATGGTTAATGCTTTCCTAATGTTTGCTCGTGGCATTTGCCCATTTCTCTTCATTTGATGTAATGCCAGTTTTCGGTTCATTTAGCTTACCTTCCTTTCGGTTTCAGCTTTTCTTTCTTGACTGGAAAAATTGGATGGGTTGGGATGGAATATTACACAGAAGCACACATACACACACACACACACACACACACACACATACGGCCAAGTTGGAGATATGTAACGCGCCTTCCAAGTTAAAAAAGAATGAGGAGGAAGCAAACTAAGCTAATATATCGCGCTTCACTAACAACAAAAACCAACTTGATATGGAGCGAACAAGTGACTACTCCCTTCTTCTTGTTTGCTATATATACGTTCTTCGCTCGTTGTTGCAGAAGCGAAATTGAAACTCGTATTTTCTCATTTTCTCTGAGTTAGGAGCTTTTTCGAGGGTGGAGGAAACTCATAGACATGTCAAACGAGAGACGCTCAAAATTGGAAATTCAGAGTTCGTTTTTCGAAGCAGTGGAACGGAAACAAGGTACGCAATATTACAGAGGTACACATGTTAGATACACGCATTAGCATCGTCCTCCCGTAGAAGTAAATTGTGGGAAGAGAGAGGGAGGGATGAGAAAACAACAACCTTGGATTTACATCATCATCATCATCAGTCTCGTACTACACTCCTTCTGGTAGTACCCACAGTTGTGATTATATAGCATGTACCGATACTATCTATACTTGTGTTTCATCCAGCATCCACCTAACTGTAGAAATAATAGGTTGTTTATTGCTTCCAAATAGCAGTGAAATTTAATCATGAAATGTGCCTTGTTGTTTAATTTTTCTAGGGAACAGGAGCATAACATGGCAGCCTTTATTAAGAATTATAGGTTTTATTATGCAATTTTGTCATTCATTCAATCTCTACGAGACATCTCCACATTTCGTTCTCGTAGCCATAAAATTTTTTTGGGGAAATACGAGGGCACTTGGATGGACAATTAACACTATCTTTGTTTAAGGTGTTCGCGCTTAAAAGACGAAAAGCTATTTACGTAGGAGCTTGTATTTTACTTTACACGTTTCAAGTTTGAAGCTGTAAAGGAGAAAAAAATAATTAAAGAATGCTTGCTCTCTCTCTCTCTCTCTCTTTAAATTTTTAATGTGTATTTATGTCCTTTCTGTATATAACAATAGCTGAGGGGTGCTTCTTGTTTGGGGAGTAATGAGGAAGGCTAGGAAGCTCGATTTGTCTTGTCAAGCTTTCAAGTATTCGCATGTCATTGAAATATTCAGTCACGCCATGGTGCTGCTACACGCTACCAGGCGAAGCGATGTCAAAATAAGAAGATAAGTGTAAGAGTTTCTAGTTGGTTTATATTTTTCTCCGCAGAAAAAATCCACGGAGAATGCACGGTAGCAAGATATTATTCATGCGATGTGAGTGAACATGAAAGCGCTTAAAACCATTATACAACACATTTTCCAGGGAGAGAGAGAAAAAAGAAGCTATCGTATAGTTCGCTTGACTGGAATGTCGACTGGGAAAACAGAAGAAGCGGGAGCACTAAAGCAATTTCACGAAAGAACTATAAATTATGAGTAGATAAAAAAGGGAAAAGTGAAAGAAAAAGTAAAGTGCGAAACGACACTTTCCACATGAGCGCACAAAAGAGTCTCATGGTTTCCTGCCTCCCCCCCTCTCTCTCTCTCTGTCTATCTTTGCATGTTCCCTGCATAAACTCACTTATTCTTTGAACATACTTTTTTGGTCCTTGCTGTATATAACCAAGCAAGAGTGAAGTACCAGTGGTTGTAGTAGTCCACGTCGGATAGAATGTCGTTCCACGTACAGATGAAAAATGGTCATGGGAAATTTTTTCACGCCTTGAATTTTTCCCTCAGAAATAATGGCTGGCTGAGTAAGATTCTCTAAGCGACTTTCCCCAATTTCTGTCACATCCCTACTAAATTTATTTCTACATCTAACAGAATATTTTTTCGTGAAAGCTTATGAACTGCTATGTCTGCTACCACTTTGTGTCAAGTGGAAAGAAAACGCGCACTCTGCCTCCTTGTACACGCCAGCAGTAGCAAAAGGCGGCAGCATCAGCTCGGCACATGGCTCTACTGTCGTACTAATACCAACTGACTAAAAGTACAAAACGTATTCTTTATGTAACAGAGTCAGCAATAAATGCAGGAAACGCAGTAGTCGTCTTGTGTGAGCGAGAGCGTGTATATATACATATGAATGAACATTATGATGAGGTAAAATAAAGTGCTGAAATGTTAACGATAAATTTTCACTTTTTCAGCAATGAAAATGCTTACAATGGCTCTGATATCATTGTCCATTTGCATGTAATGACGTCAAAGGTAAGTGTATAAAAGTTCCCCCGCCAGCAAACCAAAGTAGATAGAAGGGAGAAAAGGGAAATTCTTTCTTATTACTTGTGTGCACACACACACACACACACGTACACACAGACCGCCACCATCGTCACACCAAACGAACACCATTTTACCATTTGCATACCTAATCATCAGGGTTGCATGTTATTGCAATGAAGGAAGTGAGATGAGATCCCTCAATTTCCTTTTTAACATCTGAACACTTGACTGTAAATACAAAGTTGTGTGTAGAAAAAGAGGGGAAGAGAGAGAGAGAGAGATACGAGAGCGTATCAACTGTAAAATATTTGCTGGAGGGCAAATACGGTGCTCTTTGCGTCCTAGATCTTGCTTCTATTTGGCTTCTGTACACTTTCAGAACTTGAAGGAGTCGCGCTCACAGCACACACACACACACATACACTGGTTAGCAAGCTATATCCATAAAATTGATAAGATTCATTGGCAATGAAAAGAACCTGAAATACGATCAAGTGATCAAACGAAGCAAAAACTCTCACTTGCAACCACTATCATCATTTCCAAAAAAGTGCTTCATTTTTTATATATATTAGCCATTTAAGCCGTTGTATGTTCAGGAGCTACTCATGTTGTTAGTGAGAGTTAGAGGCTCACTAGTGCTGTGGGAATAACGTAGAGAAATATATAAGAGGGAGTAGTGTAGGGCTTTTTATATATTCCCGAATATGGAATTTTAGCCCTTAGGCTGCAGCACAGGCAAAAGTACTTGCTCTGATCTAACAGACTTCCCTTTAGCAAGTTTTATGGAATTCATTCTTGACGGGCATTAAAGTTATAAATCCTTCTTATCTTTTTCTCCCGAGAACGCAAACGGTAATTTGGTGCGCAGTTTTCGGCACAGTTACAGTGCAACGTCATGTCGTGTAATAATGTCAGATCACAGGCATTTTACCCTTAGCTGGTTTTCCAATATAAAGAGATGAATTTTTTCTTAAATGGTACTTTAATATAGTACTTACACAGGATACATGCAATTTCCAATGAAAACTATTTTCTCCCCGTTCGATACAGCCACTTATTGACGGCAGTTAGTGACGAAATTTCTATTTCTCGAGTTTTAAAAGCCGTTTTAAAAATTTGGATGTGAGGATACTGCAGACTGTGAAAGCCATTATATTTATGTGTTCCCACTGATTTCATGAAAACTCATCAAGAAACTAACTAGAGAAGAAAATTAAGCGAGGATAACAACTAATACAACAGTCATTGTACCAAGTAGATTGCATGATGAGGAAGGCAGAAACAGCACGATTCTCATAATTCACCCCTTTCGCTCCCGCGACTTCTCTTCCCATCTCATCTTTTCATCTCCTCAAGCATTCTTTTATGTATCTCAGAAAGAAAAAAACGCTGCTGCTGCTACGTCTTCACCAAACTGTACCAAAGTAAAAGAACCGAACGGGTTTCTTTTTCGTTTTTCCTTTAGCTAGTTTTTTCTCTCCTGAAAGATATATTAGAATGGTGCAGCAAAGGATAGTAGAGGCTCATATTTTAAGAACCGTCTGCAGGCAATACCTTTCTGATAAAATCGAGAGAAGCGCCCGAGAGAGAGGAAAAAACTTTTCAATCTAAAACTTTGTACTTCTATAATAGTATGTTTTTCTGCTATTATTTGGAGATTTTTAATATGACTAGTGAAAAAACAAGAAGTTGGCGATTGCATGCAGTTGGAAACTAGAAGAAAAATTGTGTGTGCGTGTGTGTGCATTTTGGTTCGTACTCACAGAGACATACACACATAGGTATACATTATGATAGACGAAGAAAATAGAAGCTCTGGCTCTCTCTCCATCTCGCTGTATGTGTGTGTATGTGTGTAGTATTCGTTTCTCTTCAGTTTCTTTGCTTCATTCTCACCATTCAATAAATTACAACTGGAAACCCATTCAACCCGCCATGGAGTCTAAGGCCATATATTTTGCCCGTTTCCCCGCACTCACTTTACTTCTCTTTCGCTGCGGAGTACTTGGATCTCTCCTCTCCCTCCCGCTCCATCCAGTTTTTTACTACATTCTATTATTATTATATAGAATTACAGAATGTAAGTTAATGCTAAACTTTCTTGTAAAGAAAGAAGAGAACAGCGAGCGAGAAACACGAAGAAACGCCAGCCGCCAGCAGAGAGTCTCAGTTTCAGACAGTGCCACTAAATATATGACCCATTGTGTTTGTAATAGCTCGGCAAGTTAGTTGCAATAAGTCTACTAGTTTACTACAGCATTACAACTTATAAACCAGCCATATATAAAAGTCTCAACTTCAACTCTTCTCTCCCAAAGAGGCTGAGAGCGGGAGAGAGAGAGAGTCAAGCCGCAGGCCTGCTGCTGCCTTGTGGCATCACATGCTTTTCGTATAATATATGAGACTACATTACGATTGCTGTGTGTACGCTTTTGCTACTATTCACAACAGTTAACATACTTATATAGTACGTTTCGAACACATACCCAGCTCTCTTTTAACTACACTCCCTGTTCAGTTAAACTTAAAGAGGATTTTCTTTTCCTGTTGGGGAATTAAGTAAAAAGCCAGTTGCAAGTATTACGTAATGGGAGAGCCCATATATTTATAGATATACGCACACTTAACAGTATTAATACGCTTATGGACAATATACAATAGTCTTAACCTCTGAATTATTTGATGGGAGCGTAGACGGCAAAGTACCATCATCTTTACACATGATTTGAGAGAGAGAGAGAAAGAGAAGTTTTAGTTGTTTTCAGGAAACTTGAGTCCAAATGTACTTGGATTCCCCTTTTTGTTAGTATTTATGTACGGAAAAGTAGACGTTGAAGATGGTAAGTGTACACAGACTTGTATGGAAATGGAAGTTCACGAAAGAAAACTTGCTGGAAACCATTTTTACTGGTTGGGGGTACATTACAGTTTTGGACGTTGGTCATTTCCCAGAAACAGTTTCCCACTTCCGGGTAAAAGTTGCATGCTTTATGAATTAGATTAAAACTACTACAATTGACGTTCGTTTGTTCAAACTTTTTACTCTACAGAATATTAAGCAAGCAGCAATGTCAACGAAGGGACAGAAAGATGCAGTTTACCAGCAAGGCATTGATTTTCACCATTTTAATTGTGTGAATGTATATTGAGAATACATCTGAGAAAGAAAGTCCCATTTATGTTTACCACTGCTATTTGTAGTGTGTAATGAACGGAACGAGAACAATAAGCTCGGTATCGTACCGGCGACGTTCGAAAAACAGTGTCTTGTCGGATAGTGTAATATCCAAACGGAAGAACAAAAGGGAAAATACTTTAGTGTTTACCATCATGTAAATCATTTGTAGTCTTGGCCTCTAGCCCTTCCACCATTATCCTTCGTATAATGTGCCACTTCCGCTCCACCGCGTGGAGTAGAAAACGAACCCTTGCACCAATTTATGGTGGGTGTCCCTTTCCCGAAATTTTGTTGTGATGTATGTGGCGGCAGCTATACCCACATGCATACAAGCAAAATTATCATGGAAAATATAAAAAAGTGCTTATAAATGCATTTAACCATAACCTACATACAAGTTTTGCTGCTGATGATGACGATGATCTGTCTGCAACTTTGTACATGTCATGTACCACTGTCTCACAGTCACCGCATTTTTTGTGATGTCTGCAATTTACATTACATGTGTATGACGTGTGTTGCTGCTGCTGCTGCTCACACTGATGACGACGATGATGACAAGGGGTGATGGTGGCAATGTGTGATGATGATGGTGAATCTGTGTGTGCAGTGTCGTAGTAGGTACATTTTTTACATAAACATGACATACGATAACGACAGCCAAAAGTGCATGCGGATATAGCACTGTAAAGTGAGTAAGTGAACTGGGTTTATGATTTTATTATTAGTAGTATTATCTCTAGTGGAGTGATTATTACAATCATTATTATTATGACTATTGTTATAACTTTTTGGGAAGCCGTTCCCATCCACTCATTCAGTCATTCATAAGAACGGGGGATTATATTATGGATGTATCTTGAGTGTGTGTACAGAGTGCATGCATAAGTGCAAGCATGAATACTTATTTTTGTGTTTCACTTTCTGCGGCTTATATCGTGTGAACCATTACTACTACGACCACCACCACCATCATCACGAGACGAGAAGTTGCTTTTATTTGTATAATTTTGAATGAACATGTCATATAGTATAGTAGCTATATATATGTATACCAACAGACTATAACCATGTTTGTCGGTTTTTCTTTACTGGAGCTGTTGTGAAGGGAAAATTATGTTTGCTTTGATTGTATATGCATTCATTTGTCATGGTTTTCATGAGGTTCAGTGTGTACGGCTCCTGGTCGGGGTGGTGGGGGTAAAAGAGTGACAAGTGGAAGGAAAAAAGGCTCATAAAAATGTAAGTACTATAGTTTTAGTAATGTGTAATAATGTGGGGCATTGTTAGCTACCACGTATTATATTGTTTAAAAGAAAAGGCTTATTAGTGCCGCCGCTGCCACACACTATTGAAGTTGAAGTAGTTTGTGAGTGTGTGTGTGTGCGTCCCGTTGAATGGTGGTAAGTTGTGTTGGTGTGGCGGGTTGAATTGAAGTTGTTTTTAGCAGGGACAAGCTCTTGTGCGGCAATCATCATAATAATAACAATAATTGCTCCATTGAAATATATTATGACACTTTGACAGTTTTTGATGATAGAGACATAAAAATAAGTTTTGTCACGGTTTTTTATAGTTGCTGGTGACGCAATGCTTTCCCAAAGCTATACATGAATCTTCTGTATATACAAAAAGGAAGGTCGTAAATGCACCTAAGTGATGGGAATGATGTGATTATTTTGAGATCTTTTTCAGCTTATTATGTACATGGCAAGCCACTGATAATGCTCACCATCAAGATTATACTTGCTCCTGCAGTGGAACAAACCGCACAGTATAGCAATTTGTAGGGATGTTCATGCTAAGTGAACTGGTGTTAATGAATCTGTACCGCCACAACCGACCGGGAAACAAAGGCGAGGATATGAAGTAGTTTTCATGGAGAAGAGTGATTTGGTGGTGGTGATCGATCCTGATCATGTTTATTCAAAGGGAAGAGAGAGATGCATGATGCCGCTGAAATGCAGTGAACAAATTTATGACACTGGTCTGCCCCTTGCATGTCATATTCATAAAGAATCCCTTTGTGTTTTGATGAGACCACGCCAGTTTGATATGACCAGGCCAGAACCGGCAACAGCATGACGAAGGGGTAACGGATAGTGACACTTTACCCATTGGAATTGGTGGAAACCTTTCTTTCGTATAGCTAATTTTGATCAACCATATAATTTTTACTGTTTTTATTTTACGTTCTCACGTATGTTTAGTTACGGTTAACTATGAGATAGGAGGATTTACAATTCTTAACAAGAATTAAAAGAAAATAAGCCAGTGAAGTTTACAGTAAGAAAGAAGTCATTTATGTATTGGTAATTTAAATACACACCAAAAACGGATTAAAACCCAACTTACTTCTCTAAGCCTTTTTAGTATTATGAGATTCTCAATTTCAGAAGATTTTTTTGCCCACAAGCTGTCTTTTTATATCTTTTAATCTTTATATACATTACTGTACACACACACAGGAACACTATAACTTTTGGTAAACCGAAACCAGCAGCTTGTACAACCTACTAAAAGTAAGCACCTAATCATTATCGTCACCATCAACGCTTCCAAAAAAATTTTATGAAACTTTTGTTGTAACGTAAGTAGTATGGCTCTTTACGCACCCCCAAAAATAAAACCACTGGTATTACATAAATGAGTAACTGAGAACAGTACTCGACAAGAAAATCCTCCCTTCCTTTTCTCTTCACTGTTGTCATTATTCTACTTTAACGTCAAAGTGTTATCTAAATGGTGTCATATAAGCGCCTTTTTAACAACAAGTAATGATTTTAACAACTGAATGTTTACCGTCATACAGTATAACCACTGGCATTGTCAAGACAAGATTGTTCCGAGAGGAAGTGAGCATTTGGAGTTTTATACCAACATTACCTATGAGCTTATACACCCCATTAAAAAGTCAACCTCACTTTGTTAAAAATCTGTACACGCAAAGAGGGAAAGTAGTGGTATTTTATCATGCCGCTTTTGACAACCCTGCTTCTCCTGTAGAAAAGAAACCCCTGGTTTACATCTACATCAAGCAGTGCAAGCTCAGGAGTACAGATAGCGTCATTTTCTGTTTTTACTTGGTTCCGGGCGCATTGTACTGGTGTAAAACGTATCAAGGAATAAATGCATTGTCTCCTGTTTACAAGCCAATCACTATTTGCAGGAATATAGATAAAATAGCATAAAATAACGTACAAAACACCTTTATATATTAAGAGAACATTTTGTGATTGATATAGTTCTATCGGCCATGTATTTTTGAAAATCTATGAAAATCAGCAGACAAGTATAGTGTTTTAACGAACTTTACATTTAAGGAGCACTTTTTATATACTGACGAATAAAACGTGCATGGCATAAAATGTGTATCTGATAAACTGCACTTGCATTTCTATTTACACATGGCATTCAATTATGCTGAAAGTTGTTTGCTTGCAAACCAGAATGATTTTTTTTTTGTATTTTAGTCCCCAGTCTGACATGCTCCGACAAGCTAATTACCCATTTTGCGTAGGTATATGTACTTGTAAGTTATCGATTGACGGCAATTAATGAAACCAAAAATGGAGAAATGCCGACGAAACTCTCAGAGTAATAGAGAATGACACGAAAGTTTTAATTTTTCTGTGAGCAGCCGTTTTAAACCGGACATTTTTGCTTTCATGTACTTTTTGCGCAACCGTTTGACAAGTGTGACGGAGAAATGCCAACGGAGTAAATTACCTTGTTTATGGAACATCCATTAAACAAATGTTACTTCAAACAAGTGCATTCGCATATCTTCTCAAGTGAAAAAAATATAACTTCAGCTCCTATTTAGATACGGGGTGGACTGTTGATATCGTAAACAATACGTTACCGCTGATATAAAGTAGTCTCCGTACTGGACTCTCTTGACATGTACAAATATGCCGTTTACATTAAGCGTAGTTAATATAGTAATTCAGTAGTTAAAACCTTTAATTTTATGATATACACCATAAGTCATTCTCACCATCATCCAGCAACATTAGTAATAACTTCACACACTTAAAAAGCGTCATTAATCACGATTTTTTCTGGACTTGCCAAAGTCATGACCAGCGAAAGGTAGACTAAAAAATATTTTAATTCTTTAAAAATACCCATTTCATGGTGGTCGTTTCGGAAAAGTTGAAAACAAAAGGGTTAGCTCATTTATTATTCTAGACTGGCCGTACTATAATATATTTCTTTTGAACAACACAACGCACACTACTACTGGGTGAATGAGAAACGGACAATAGCAACTGCTTATCTCTCACCACAAGATTCTTTCTGTGCCATTTGCCCTAGTGCTTGCAATTTTATCTTGAATTATTTAGCGACTCTTCTGCTACTTTTCAGGAGTTGGTGCCGATGACAAACTGACGAGTATTTTATTGGCTTGCAGACATGTACAATCGCTTATAATGTCCCTCTCTGGGTGGAATATATTAATGAGCGGAATGATAATATGCTGTGAAATGCAAATATCTTTTTTCCTTAATGGTTAGAATAGAAACGATTGCATGCTGCGCTTCTCTAAATGGACACACTAGGTTGAGACATGTATGACAAACTCGAAATATAAACCAGACACGGTCGTGACAAGATATACTTTTAAAACATTTTGTTTTACAAAGTGCACGATATCTACAAACAGATGCGATAGAAGAAAATATATGTAGTCTGTACAAGGAGAGTTGCTCGCTACCCGGATAAGCTTCTTAAGTATCCTTTGAAATGAGCTGCAGTATAAATTGTTTAGACAATTACACTTGCAGATTGATGGCGCTTGATTTGCCATGCGTCTCTTTTTGAACTTCAAAACTCCACTTTCACTACTGTAATCGCGGAAGATTTATATATTTTGCGATACTGCCATTTTAACTGGTTCAGGTGAAATTTTTAAAATGGTCACTACATACAGTTGTTTACTGTTGTTTTGAAGTAAAAAAAATAGAAAAATACGGCCACTTTTCTCAACTCGACTGATTTCTTCAAATTTTCCTCGTCAACTGACAAACAGTTATCTCAAGATAGCTCCTCTAAGAAGTAGACACGGAGGTATTATAAGTGGCGTAGATGTAAGGATTGAATGGTACGTAAATATGCATACCGTGAGATTTTTCCATTCATTTTTCTTTTCATTTTGGGACATTGGACATTTTTTAAAAAAGCAGTTATTGTTAAGAGACAGTTAAAAGTACAAAGAGTAGCAAAGAAGATAAAAAAGGGTCCACCACCACGACGGATACAGCAACGAAATAGGGACGTGTTTAGCTTCACTTCACCTTTCAAAAATACATAAAACTGGGACAACTTTATCAGCCAAAAGTACAATGGGTAGTAGCTTCATATTTCTCACCTGTCTATTTTTACCTTCCTTTTTTACAGCTTCACAGCAAGCAATGTACTGGTATATGTATGTAAATGGGTTTGTAACAGTAAATGGTAACATTTTTCTCACCAGTGACAGCTACCTTACGGATGTACACTGTCATCTCTAATTTTAGGTAGGTTTATTTGTATAATGAGAACTCCTGGATTGTTGTCGTTGCGTTTGTGCTCCTACGTAAACTAGCCACCTTTTGGGTCAAAATGTGCATGGGTATGGAATAAAAAGGTGAAGTAAACGACAAACTGACAAAAATGAATATGTTAACGTAAGACCGTACGAGAATGACTTTGCTTCTATTTTTGTTTTGTTTGTTGGAAGTGTGTCTATTCGGTATAAGGTAGATTGACAGATATACTGTTACTTTTACACACAAAGCAAGTGAAGCAGGGAGTTTAGCGCTATAAATATAATAGAGACATTATAAAAGTATTTGACAACCCAGTTGTCATTGTAAATCACCCACCTGTCTGTATATTCCTTTAAAAAAAGGTTTTATTACGGTTGATTTAAAAAGTTTCAATGGTTTCAATTTGCATTGATTTTTACATATTACAGATACATGACAACAGTGCATGTACATGATAATTCGACAACGTTTTTGGTGTCGTCTTTTTCTACAATGTTGCAATGAGATAAACAGCGTACATCTAAAAAATTAATTGCAATAATGTTTTCCCCATAAATAAAGACTATTTTGCGCCGATACACCGCATCTCGATGCAATGATTTTAACACGCATTACAAAGAAATATGGCTAATTGTGTAATAGTTTGATTTAATGTGGTGATACTTTTATACTATTTTTCATTATTTACTCAATTCTTCTACTAATTATAAAAAGTAACTCTAAGGGGTATTTCATCTACTTTATATAACTTTAATAATTATATTATTACAATAACTAATCGTGTGAAGATATATTAAGTTAGATAGACGTTCACCAAATAAATAGAATTTGCTGCGTGAATTTTTCTTACATGCTTTCATTTTTCGAGCAGTCACATTCCCTTTTAATATTTACTGTAAAATCAACACCACACAGATTTGGTTTAAGACCCCGTCAGGGTTTCAGCTCAAGTTACGTCGCTTTAATAATGTATTGCAAAATAAAAGTAGGGCCACGACCACGGCATGTCACTCCATCAATATTTCACGTTTTGTTCATCCGCAAGCAGCCCTGTTGTTCCTTTTCTCACTTTTACTTATCTCTAAAATCCAAATATGATTTCTCAAACTTTGCCCTATTCAACACTTGCATGTTCGTTTATATCATCTCGTCAACTATTGAAAAAACTTGTCTCTCTTTTGGGCAAAGGTAAAGGATTTCTATCAAAATTGGTAAATTTGATGGAGGGTCCAAACATGAACAGAATACTTGCTATTTTCTTTCTCCAATCGTGTACCAACAGTTATACATAATGTCTCTGAATCCAATCAGGACAAGATAAACTGAAGTGGAGACGACGACAAGAAGGAAAGTATTAACAGTTTCCTCTTCCCAAATATGCTGCATACGACTTGTTTACTTTTCAAATGTATTTTCTCAGCCTGTTTCTCCTTGAGTCTTTTCAGGATTAAAAGAATGAGAAAAAATTTGAAACCTTGTGTCTGTGAAGAAAAATCTCCAGAGAATTGACTAGTACTTCAATATGAGCACAGAGACTATATATACGTGCTATATTCATGTCCCACATGTTTCTGTGATGAAGCATGTATAGGCAAAAACCGTACATATGGTGGCAAAGAAAACTCATAAGCTGTTCATGGCAGAGGAAAAAAACATATTTCGATTTTCTCACGTTCTTTCTTCCTCTACCAGTAAAAAGAACAACTTTTCTACTCTTAAACTTTCTCACTCGTGCAATTTCTCTGAAGAAAAAGCATATCCATCCCATTTCATTCATTCCCTACGTATGCCACCACAACTTTTTCTCTCCTTTTCTTCTTAAAAAAATACATGATTGCAAAATGACGAAGAAAGAATAATAACGTAATCTACCATGCCGGTTTGAGTAGAGAGAAAATTACGTACATCTATACTCTGGGTACCAACACCAGCAGCAAAACCAAAAAATGCTGTGTATGGGGAAGTTAAGGGGAAACAGGGAAACTGCTCCTTCTTGAGACATAATACAATTGCAATTGTAACTTCTCGTAACTCGTCAAATCCACTGAGAATCAAACTTGTTCTTTTTCCTCCCTTTTTTACTTGGAAGTGCTGTATATTTCCCTTTTCTCATCCAGCTCAATACATTTTTCGGTCTCACAATTTTCCTTCTCCTTGCACCAATTTTCCCGGTTTCCCCATACACGTTTTCCATTCTTTTACTTCGCAGCATTCGTCGGTTACATGGATCACTTGTTTTGGTATATGTTTGGTAGCGCGAGAGAAAAGAGAATTTTCTTCATATAGATAGATGTATTATGTTCTCCCAGAGAAAAAATATGTAGCAATAGCATTTGTCCCTTTCCAATCAGAAATGATAGCTCTCGTGAGAATTCTTTTTTTTTGAACGCTTTCAACTGTTTCTTCGTATACATTTCTTTACTCCGTTTTCTTCATTTTTGCTTGGACAGTGGTCTATTCTCGTCCAGACAGCAGTAGTCGTACTTGCGAGAAACTGTTCAACTGTTCAAGAAAATTCCCATTACATTGATAGAATGGCAAAATTGATTGTGTTCCTGAAATGAAAGGAGAAAAAACATGTAGTCTTACATCTCGCGGTAGCGGTGACAGTGGTGCCAACAACCAACTTATTACCTTAAACCTTAAAATTGGAATTCATGTGAAGAAACCAAACGCTGAAAGTATCACCAACAAAACATGCGAAAGATGGGAGATGGATGGATGGATGGTACACACATGCTACTATGTACTTGTGTTAAGACTCCAAACTTTAAATTCAATCATAATAAAAGTACAGTGACTACAGTGGCTATCTTTTGAAAACTATTTTTTTCTCAAAGAAAACACAGTTTCAATTCATTGCCCATTACCATATTAAAGTCATTTTTTGAAAAATTTAATCAAGATGTTATCAATTCAAATGTAAAATATATAAAATACCCCTTGTCAGAACGAACGATAGGTAACTTTATCCATTTAAATCTGGAGACATATAGTAAACACAGCCAACCATCACCACCAAACCAACCTTGTCGTCCGTAACATCAGCGGACATTAGCAGCAAGATAGGTACGTAGCAAACAATCAAGAATGTGAAGCAGCTACGGGGCGATTTCAAGGCTATAAATTCACCTGTCATCTTCTTAAGCTTTTAGGATTATGCCGAAAGTCGAGTGAAGGAAAAGATGTACGCATATGAGCAGTGCGCACACAACATAATATATACCCCTCAGGAAAAAACAGGTCTGCCACTAAAAAACTCTACACTGTGTGATACATGCATCCTACACGGCTTTGTTCAAAACTTCATCATTGTTTACCTTATAACTTGTGGTCTTCTTGTGGTGAATCATGCCTGATCAGGTATACACACACGCTGTTTTTTTACGATTGGACAAAAGATCTGCTCATGATCAAGGTGCCTTGCATGGTGCATACTCTATTCACCCATCCTCTCTCGAATAGTCATTATGAAAGATATAATAGTGTACATCACATCATCATAACATGATACTGTTACAAACAACCATTGTATATTGTTAACCAATCAGACATTGGTCGTTATGCGCTCGACTTGTTTCATCTTTGCGTGGCTTTTTCTTGGCACAAGTGGTGGCGGTATTTGGTGAGAGAGCGGACAGCGGAGAGAGAAAAAAAGGCTAAGCGAACATTTTTTATCATCACCATTGCTTTTGTAGACTATTATACTGCACTACCTTTACTACTGCACTGGGTTGCATATTATTACCAAAAAATCATGATCACGACTAGACTGCCGTCGTCTCAAATAATGCAGTATCATCGAAGTCATCATCATCATCATCATCATCATCATCATCATCATCCAGTTGCTGTTTATCTTCCCGTCGTCTTTTCAGTTTCAAACTTTGGCTGCTGCTTTAGTCAGAAAGCCTGCTGTATAGTATAATTGTAAATTGTCGGTATCTTGAAAATAAATTAAGGAAACTGGGATGGAAAAAAGAGTCGGAGTATTTTTCAAAATGATACACCAGCGATTGTATTTTTTAATGCTGTAGAGAAAAGGAGAGAGAGAGAGAGAGAGAGCGGCATGGCAAGATGATATAGATGATACAAGAATACATCTTTCGTAGCCCTTTAAATTATTTCTTCTCTGCTGCTTGATTTAATTTGAATGCCTATTCTTCCTCATTTCATTCCCTTCCATAGCCAATTATCTTGGTAATGGCCCTCATCATTCATTCCAGTTTTATTCTATTATGGACAGCGCGCATCATCAGTTATCATCATGTTTTTAACTATACACACTAAATTATACGCTGTGCTACATGGTACTTTCTTGTTTATAAGGATGACATTCATTTTCAAAAATTCAAAATTATCTGCCCATTAGAAATCGTAGGAAAAGGCCTATACAGCATCATCACGACTAAAACACACACCCAGTCACCCAATAATGTATTAATACGTACGTATTAATACAATAAGTCTATAGGAAAGTAATCCTTGGGGATTCTAAAAATGATTATGCCGTATTTTGTTGTTTTTTCTGCTCGTTGATAATGTTTCTCC
>JAHZNE010004849.1:0-13101 GCA_027744055.1 Callyntrura sp. NNG-2020
TGGGTGATGCGGGTGATGATGCTGATGTTGAGAGAGGGCGGCTGCCGCCGCGGCCGCCGCAGCGGCTCCGATGGAAGGCGGGAAGTGGGGAGAATTAACTACGCCTCCTGGGGTGGCGGCCGAGTTGGGAGACAATTGACGACCGTGAGAAACATGCTGGGAGGAAGGTTGCAGAGAGGGGAATGGCGACCCGGCGGCAGAAAGCGGGGGGTGGTGATGATGGGAGAAGGGGGGTGAGCTGGGGACTGGTCGTAAGGAGTCCATCGGCGGTTGATTGTGGATGTCGTTGTGATTGCTCGGGCTGGCGTGATTGGTAATGTGGGGGGTGTTGCTGGTGGTGGGGGACACGCTGACACACAACCGGTCTTGAAGAAAGTGACCACTGCTCCCAGCACCCGACGAGGAGTTGGGGGAGTTCATCAAGCTGTCTCGACTGCTGTTGCTGCTGACGGGGCCACTGGACGTGGTTGTGGTCGGGTGGCTCGATTTCCCTTTCCCGTTCACTCCGCCAGCGGCTGTGGCGGCGGTGCTGCTGCTGTTGTTGAGGCTACTGTTTGTATCGTTGTTTGATGGAGATGGAAAGGCGGGTGGAGTGTTTGTGGTTAATCCCCCGCCACTACTACCTCCACCGCTATTGTTGTTGGCTCCCAAGGCGCCGCCAACGGGATTTAGTGGGTGAAGATCCAATAAAGTGCTGCCGTTTATTATTCTGGGGTGGGAGGTGGAGGTGGTGGAGGAGGAAGGGGGTAGGGCATTTGAGCATTCCTCGACCCCCACCAATTTGCCAACCTCCAAAGACTTTACTCTTCCTCCCCCTCCCGGTTTTGACAAAAGAGGGGACATCGCTTCAGAAGCGACATTGATCACAGGGTTTGTTGATGTTGAGTGACGGCTAGTTTTGTGCGAGTGGTGTGATTGGTGATGGGAGGGGTAATGATGGGAATGGTGGGGAGGGGGGTGTGCACTTCCGGGTCCTTTTCCTGCTCTCCCCGCCCCTCCAAAGTTGACCGCCCCTCTCGGAGACCCTTTTCCCTGCTTGAACCCCAGTCCCGAGTTTCGCAAGGGAGAAAAGTGTGTTGGAAACGGGGGGAGGGGTCCGGACTTTACCCCACTGCTCCGAAGCAGGAGTCCCTCATCGGTCAAAAGAGACTTCCGGCTATTTACCTCGCCTTTTTCCGCGTTGTTGTTGTTGTTTGCGATGCTGTTGTTATTATTATTTTGCAGAAATCTTTGGTGGTGCAGCTGTTGTTGATGTTCGGTGAAATGGCGGAGATACGGGGGGAGCCCCCCTGCCATTACTGCTGCTGCCGCCGCCGCCGACGCTGCGGTCTGTGGCGGTTGTTTGTTATTATTAGCCGCAGCGGCATTAATATACGCGGTGGCATACGCCGATGGGGAAAACCCTTGGGGGTGAATTGCACCAGATATCGCGGCCGCTGCAGCCGCTGCCAAATAACCTTGGGGAGTGCTCCCTGACGAGTTAAAGTACAGAAAGGGGTAGTAGCGTAACAGATCCGAGCCGATAAGCCTCTCTGTACATTGGCGAAACGTGGAGTCGGATATCACTTGTGGGGGAACGTACTTTCTAAAAGCGGACTCCAGCTTCTCCGGACTCCGTGCTCCCGCCGCCGACTCACGTTCGAACGGAGCCACGCTTCCTTTGTTTGCATTGCCACTGCCACTTTTGCTATTGCTCATTGTCCTGTTTCCGGCCATCTGCTTCTGGGATTTTTGCTCTTGTTTTACCACCGGTGGGAGGGGCAAGTCGCCAGGCGGAGCCCCCGCTCTCCGGGAAGTCTCCTCTGTTTCGGAATACCTTAGTGGTAGTCCCAGTTTCTGTTCTTCAGACACCTTGTCTTCCTTCAGCAGCTCCACCTCATCGTCATCATCCCCACAAACCTTGATTTCCTCCTCTTTCTTGCCCCCCTCCCAGTCCTCCTCTTCCTCCTCGGGGTCATCCTCCCCGTCACTGTCAATCTTTATTTTGCTCATGGTTCGCTGATTAAAATCTTTGTACCTGGCGATATCATCCTCTTCGACCTCCTCCCCTGTCGGAGGATCGTCATTTTGATTGTGGTCCGTCTGCGGACGACACTTCTCCTTTTGCCTGTCCCTCGTCGACGGCACAGCTTCCATAATTTTCGCTATGGAAAAAGTGAGCGTTTGACTCTTGCAGTTTCTCAACGTTGTCTTGCTCTCCGCCCCTGCCCCTTCCTCCTCCCACCTCCTCTCCGGGTGTGGCTCCCTACCCGAACCCCCCTTTCCCTCACCCCTCTCTCGGCGAAACAACTGGTCATCCATGGAGTCTTCCTCGGTAGTCACCCCACCCCCACTAACCCCCTCACTCCGATGAATAAGACGATGATGATCATGATGCGTATGGTGCCGGTTCATCGTGTAATTACTTCCTCTCGTCTGCGAGGACGTTACCACCGGTCCCAAGGAAGACCCTGTCTCTGACCCAACAGCTGTATTACCACATTGATTGTCCATCATGGAAATTTTCGAGGTCATCTCACTTTTCTCCAAACTCGTCAATTGTCTTAGAATCATGCCTGCAAATCACAAAATAAAAACATCTCCGGTCAATCTCGCCCTTCACCTCCTCGCTCTTCCTGCATAACCTACTCTATCAAGCCTTCCCTCACAGTTGCCTCGTTTCCCCTCCAGCTTTTGCCTTCCCTTTCCCAGGAACAAAAGCGAGCAACAGCTCCACATATTTGCCCTCCGCTCAACAGCAAAATTCAATCAAAGACAAGTAGACAAGAGCTCCCGCGTGCGGGTGTGACTCTGGCGTGTCAACACAACCTCTTTATGCCGACGTATGTCATTTCCATTCAGGAATATCTCCGACGGGTTACCCGATTATGGGGTGCAGTGCTCATTCCAAAAACTGTCTTTTGTCCCACATCTTCTCTCTCTCTATCTCTCTCTCTCTCTCTCTCTCACTTTTCTTCCCAGTTTTCCTGTGAAGTTGGCTGTCTCCCCGGAAAAATAGAATCTCTCCGAAATCCGTTTAAAAGCCGCCCATCATTCCTCCGTACACACACACACACACACGCTCTTTTAAACTCACGCCAACAAATTTGATTATTCTCCCGAAATAACAAAAGGCGTGCACCAGAGCGACACACAAAGAGGAAACCTTTTCCAACAGCAGCATCACCACCACCACCATCACCCTACCAGATCAAAAGTCGCGCTGTTTGCAGAAAACTACATTTTTTACTTTTTGTTCGGCTAGCCCAAATACGCTACCGTCTTGAAACCATTTTTTTTTTCGCTGGAGAGGAGAGAGCAGCCAGATCACCCGAGAGAGGTTTGACGATGACCGAAAAAGAAGGCCACCAACTGATTTCCTAATTTTATCCCCGGGTGTCTCCCCGAAGATCGAAGTGAGCGCCAACTCTGGGAAATAAATAACAAGCAATTGTAGTTCCCAGTACAACAGGGATTCGAGAAGAAAGGAAAATAAAATTTGGGAAACGTGGAGGCTCGTCGTCGTCGTCGTCGTTGTCGCCGTTGTCATGATTACCAGAAGGAGAAGAAATACGGTGGAAAGCCCCAGACAGATGGGTGGGTGGATAGAAGAGCAGCAGCATAGCAGAAGCACAGAGCAGCAAAAAGTCAATATCATTCTCTCTCTCTCTCTCTCTCTCTGGCTTTTTTAACAACCACCATCACCGCCTCCTCTTTTGAGTGTACCCCGAACAATTGACTGAATGGAGCAGAGAATTGACTGGAAATTACAAACTGTTCAGGATACATAAAAGAAGGTCGGCTGGAGTGGGGAGGAGAGAAAGCGAGCGGGTGAGAAGCGGAAACAAGAAAATTACTCCAGTGTGTGCAGGGGGAGAGGGAGAGAGAGAGAGAGAGAGAGAGAGAGAGAGAGAAAGGAAGTGGTTCGAATAGCCTTCCCAGCTGCGGATGTGCTGATTTTTTGAAGGAGACTCGATTCCATTGTATTGTTGACCCTTTCTCAATCTCTCTCTCTCTGTCTCTCTCTCTCTTGTTGGTGGCTGACTGCGGGGGGGGGAGAACTTGCAGAACAATTTTGATGCCGTATTTCCCGTTATGTTATCAAGCGACACGGGGCAGCTCTATTACATATCATCAGAAGATTGTACAACGGTACGTACGCGTACCAATCCGCACAGATTATTAGATAATTGATTTTTTTAGGGATAATTGTTGTCCCTGAATGGCTCAGAATGACGTGTCTGAAGTGAACCGCTAAGAACAAAAAAAGACACGCTTGGGGATCCTCCAGACTCAGTTGTCTCTCATTGAAAGGGAAATTAAAAAATTGGCGCATCACCCCACAAAACACCGACATGGAGCATCAATCCTCCTCTTTGTTTCTAGGCGATCCCCTGCTGGCCTCCATTTTAAGTTGGCAAGTTGGCTAAAGTAGTCGGCAGATTTTTTTTAGAACAATTCATGTGTGCTGGGGTGTGCTCTTTTAAATGGGCCCATTTTTTAGGGGCAGTCCTGCGTGTTTACATAAACAGCCAGGAATGCGCCCATATCTGGCAGTGATAGCGAGGACAAGGATAACTTAAATTTGAATAACAAACCATTTTATGTCTGCATGGAGAGGCTCATTGAAAAAAGTTTGCAGCGCCTCAAATTAAGTAGAAAAATTGAGTTAAATTCTCCAGAGGGGAGTGTCGATCAAAAGGGGAAATAGATCTATCGGGAACGAAATAAAACCGACTCTCTCTCTCTCTCTCTCTCTCTCTCTCTCTGGTATAGCTTCCACAGAGGGGAGTGTCGATCAAAAGGGGAAATAGATCTATCGGGAACGAAATAAACCCGACTCTCTCTCTCTCTCTCTCTCTCTCTCTCTCTCTGGTATAGCTTCCTCCACAAAGAGTACCGCTGCTGGTTAAATGGAAGCGTGTACGTTCCCAGAAATTATTATTACCGAGATAACGGCACACCAAAGTTAGAGCAACGACCGAGGAATCCGATCGCCGAAAAATATTGTTATCATCATGATTGTTTGAGAAGGCAGTAAAATTTGTCTGGATAATTAGGGATGATTATACTGTTCCTGTTGGAGAGCATGTCTTGTTTCCTGTCCCCCCCCCCTCTGAGCTTATGTCCTTACTTTGTTTGCTTTCCTTTCTGGAATGGTCATTTCCGTTACACATGCAAAATGTAATCAGCATCAATACTTTGGCCTCTTTTACTCAGAGAGAGAGAGAGAGAGGGAGGGAGAGATGAGCAAGTTGATGAAAAGCCGACTAAATCGAATGAATGCATGGTAAACAGTTTGCCAACTGGCTCCTCTCTCTCTTTCTCTCTCTGTTCCTCTCTGGGGCCTTCTTCAAATGCTCTTATTTACTCAGAACACATTTTCCAGCAAAGTACATAGAGAAATACAGAGAGAGAGAGAGAGAGTCAACACAAGTAATGAGTAATAGCAGGAGGAATGGTGGCGTCCTCTCCAAAAAGTGGCTCTGAGCCTCCTCGTTCGACCAGAGAGTTGAGTCACTCTTGTTGGTCGTCCTCCTCCTGATGATCGCAGGGATGCCGTCATTTTATGCAAAGTTGGTCGTTATCCTTGTCGTCCCGTCCTGCAACTGCCCCACCATTCTCTTCTCCTCTCCAACTCCCCTTGCTGCTCCTGTGTGAGTAGTCAGTATGTTGACTTTTGTCCAGACGAAGGAAAAGAACGACGCAGGAAACAGAGCAGTAGTGTACCTACCTCACGAAACATTTCCACTGACACCTTCGCTCTTGCGGCCCATTTCATTTCCATTTAATTTCCATCATAAACCCTTCCATTTCATGTCTATACCCACCTCTCTCTCTCTCTCTCTCCCGAAAAGCCAGCGACAAAGTAAAAACGAACCGGCAAAAGATACAAGGGGCAATGTGAGACAAACCGTTACTATCAACCAACTTGCGTCCAATTGACCGCCCGCCTCAACAACCAGCATACTCGCATATATCTCTCTCTTCCCCCGGTGGAACCCCCCCCATCGGGGGAACAGTTTCATTGATATCTCGCGTATTGATCCGGAGTGCCCAAAAAAACAAAGAAAGCCCCTCTCCACAAAAAAAAAGAAGTGCGGAGTCAGCACAATTTCAGGTACTCAGGACAACTACTTACTGCCTTTCATCCTAATGCTCTTTCTATATTGACAGTCGACGAGATTTTCTGTCCGCTCTGTCTTGTCCCATACAAACTTGTCTGGGAAAAGGAAAGGTGCTTCGGCCAAAAATAGACAGTCTACGACTCTCGTCGTAATATCAGACGGAATCAGTCATCCCTGTGTAGTGTAGCAGCAAGTCAAAAGGAAAAAAAAATACTTTGTACTTCTTTGTTGTGACCTGCATAGAAAATAGTTTCTTTTTTGCCTTTTGATGATTCCAGCAAGTTCCACCACCACCCCTACCCCCCACGAGTATAGGGTTGCGGGAGCTATTTGAATAGCGGACCGATGCTGATGCTACATTTTACATTTTTTTTCTCTCTCTCTCTCTCTTGATGATAATGTGATGATGATATTTTCCTGATGTATTTTTTTTGTAATTTTCCTTTTTCGTTCTCTCCAGCAACGTTTTCCCCGCTCTCCCCCAGCCTCTTCACGTTTGATCCAGCTCGGGTCTCGTTTTTCCAAACAAGATGTATACAAGTGGTGGTAGTTCGGCCTTTTGCGTACCTTTCAAGTGGAGGTCTCTCAGGGCCGAAAAAGTTCCAATTAATAGTATGTACCAACAACAACTACCATCGCCAGAGCGGTGCCGCCATGAGGAGGGAAAGTGGATGGCAGCAGGAGTGACGAAGACTGGTAGGAGGAAGAGTTAACAGAAATAATGGCACATGTCATGTCATGGTGTAATGAACAACCCATCATCATCATCATCATCACTGTATTACGGTGGAGGTTGGGAGAGAATAAAACCTGCCTATAACGGCGTCCTGCTATAACAGCCAACTGAAATCTTTGTATTTCCGCTCACCACCATCGAAAGACCTGACGCCTGATAATGATAACCGCTGTACGCGGGCAGTCGAAATCGCAAAAACAGTTCACCAGTAACAGTAAAATCAACGATTTCAGACAGCTTGTCACAGTTTTCTCCCCAAAACGGGAGACGAACCCCGTTTTCTCTGTTGGAAACCCGCTGACTCTTTTTTTTTTGCGCATTCCTCCAGTGAGGCACACTCAAAAAGTACGTCACACGCACCACGAACACCAGAATGACACACAAAAGGAATTCACAAAAAAGAGACATATATTTATTTATGAACATGTCTACTTTCCTCTGTGGCCATCTTCATCGTACTTGGGTGGACATCCAACAAAAGTTGCTGCAGTACTCCTAGTTTTAGTTTTTAAATAAATAGAAAAAATGACGTGCCTTATGTTCTGTGCAGTCCTCTTTACCCAAAGAGAGAAAACAATAGACTATATCCGTACCCCTCCGAAAAGCGGGACGACCATGCTGGAGACCAGTACAGCAGATACTACCAAATAATTTACTTTTCCCCAGAATGTTTTTGGGATAACCATCCGTTGCCTGATTTTTGTGTAACACAAAAAAAACAAAAATACAATTTAGGCTTGACATGATCCCGATGATGATGATGATGATGATGATGATGCTGATGCTGACGCTGAGGACGAACATGTTCCTGCCGTTGTGAGGAGTTGTCTCAAGCTCCCAATTTGCTGAAGAGGAGAAAAAAGGAATGAACAAGCTGAAACGTCTATATAATATACTTGACGACGACAACACAACCATTTTTGTCTTTTCACAAAAAAAAAATGTCCTCAAGGTGTAAGATGAGTAGAGGAGAAGACAATAAAAAAAGTTGGAGTTGGATGAGAATGGGGGAAGAACACACAGAGACAACAGCAGTGGTAATGGAGGGAGGATATACAGAGACGAGACATGAGACATGATATGAGTGGTGGCGTGCAGTGATATTATTTTGAGAGAGAGAGAGAGAGAGAGAGAGAGAGCACTTGAGAAAAAGACAAGCAGGAAAAATGCAAAAGTGATCATCATTAGTCTTTTTGGTCGGGGCAAAAAAAAAGTATATAAAAAAACAATGATGTTAACAAAAATAGCATTACATGTCATCCTGGCAATCCTGGCGTTTTTTTACGGGGTTTGTTCCCCTTTTCATTTTTTATTGTCTCACGGCAGAGCAGAGAGTCAGTCACGGAAACTGGCCTTATGCTCTACTTACTTAGGTATAGCCTCTCTCTCTCTCTCTCTCTTTTGAAGGAAGGAACGTGAAAGAAGCTCCCAACAACAGAGAAAAGTCGTTGTGGTTGTTATTGTGTGTGTGTGCACAGGCATAACTACTTGAGAAGGACGAGCGTACAAAGTAAACAGTATTAAAGGAGCACCATGTCATCTTGTAATAATTGTTTGATCTTCTACAAGTTGCTCGCTCGCTCGCTCTCTCGCTCTACTTTGTACTTGTTATTCTTCTCTCTCTGACTGATACTCCTCCTCCTTGTCTTCTCCTTTTGACTTGTCTTTTTTTAGCTCCTGGGAAATTTCTCCATGATATCAAGACAGAAAGGGAGAGAGAGAGAGAGAGAGAGAGAGGAGATTTGTGGTTTTCATTAACAAGATGAATAATATTTTATCCGGCAGCGAATAGGCTTAAGCTTTTCTACCATCTTGGTAGAGCCTGTGTAAAACAAAAGGAGGTCAACCTTTGACCGAAGGAGAAAACTTTACAAAAGGGATTTAATCGCCTACCTTCAACATGTATTAAAATTTCAAACTTTTTTTTATAATATTAGCTCATCCCGCTATATTCTCCAGAAAAAATCAAAATCTCAACTTGCCCCGGGTTAACCCCTCACACTGCTTATCAGCCATTTCTCCCATTTATCACCAACGACCGGTATTATTTTAACGGTGACTCTCACTTGCAAATATCTATTACTTGTACTTCTACTAATACCCTTGTGCCGTTTGGACAATACCGGCCGGCCGGCCAAGATGAGCCTGTGGACAACCAACTGGGAACAAATAAGAGGGATTCGTTCAACGGGAACTCTGTCTATTTCAAGATGAAAATGGGCTGTGCTATATCGCTCCTTCTGTTATTATTATTATTAATATTATTAATATTATTATTATTATGTACTTTAACTGCAAACGTACTCTGCCTCTGCATAAATTTTCCTCCTAATAATGGAGCGTTTCATCTTGTCAAAGTTAAAACAATGTTTGTACTTGTTTGTTTGCTTGTTTGATGGTGTTTTCCCACATTTTCCCCTCTGCACACACACACACACACACACACACGCATGTACAGACAAACGAAGCTCTCAAGATGACAATATGTACCCGTTACACAACACACGACCAGAGAACGTTCGCCTGAAAAATATCTACATTATTTCCTCTGTACAACTACATGTCTTGTTATCCCTATAATTATAGCAGCGATCCTACTACGCCATTTTTTCCTCTTCATATTTTTTCCGTTACACCAAAAACATGAAATCGCTCATGTGCACCACCCCACACAGACGAGAAACCCATATATTGCACATTTTTTCATTCTTGTCTGGTCGCTCCCAGCGCCTCAAAAAGGGGGGAATTTGCGTTTTCCAGCGATATAAGCCTTATCAGCGTATGTCCCCACACCATTGCGTTATCTTTCATTATTTCGAGCCCAACTATGCAGCATTTTGACCGTGTCTCACGTTGCCCCTCTCTCTCCCCTGCCATCATGGAAATTGTCTTGGAATCCACACACTCAACACCGCCGGGCTAATCGTTTGTCTTGATGTCCTTTTTCTTCTCCAGAGACGCCATCCATTGCACATTAGGATAAGTAAAAAAATAAAACTGCCATTTTTCCGCTTTGTCAGTTGAAAGGGAAAATGGGATGAAAAAAACGTAAGGTAGTTCACGACATCTCGCGTTGTTCAAATTTTATTTGCTGGATGGAATGCGGTGTGAAGCAGGGAAAACAACCATGACAAACAAGACCCTTTGCACTGGCCCATCAACCGTGGATCGCTTATCATCATCATCATCATCCTCCTCCTGTTTTGCACTACACGTCACCATTTCCAACGATATTTAGCTTGAATGCCATAACCGAGTAAAATGACAGCATGGGTTGAAGTAAAATGAGATTAGATTGTGCAGCACAGCAACCACTTGAAAATTTAAAGATGTACAAATAAGCTGCACGAAGGGTTGAGATTTTTTTTTTCGCGTTTTTTTATCTGACTGCGGTTTGGAAACAGTGCAATTAAATTTGTTACGCGAAATCATGCATTCCGTCGTCGTCGTCTTCGTCGTCATCCCCGCAACATTCAATTACAGAGACGAACTACCACTACTACAACTACAACGAGATACAGAGATATAATATCTGTAAGGTTGTGTGTATATGTACGCGTCGTTTGTTAAAACGGCGTTTTTTTATCGTTTTACACTGCAGCACACACACATGTATACGCTTTTTTGGTTGTAGGCAACCGTGCAATTTTCTTTTTTAACGAGCATTGACAAGGTATTATACCAGAGTAATAATAACGAGCTGCCTTTTTCCTCTGCAACAAATATTTTAGTATTTTTATTATAAGGGCGAGAAGATGACAGGTATGCATGCATAATATAAAAAATGTTTGAATGTTTTACGGTTTTAAATAATGAAATGTGACACAGCTTGCGCGTAGGTTGCGTTGCACGGGCAGGTTGCTGTGTGGCGATGATGATGATGCCAGTTGAAGAAAAAAAACCAATAATAGTTAATAGGGATTCAATTTGAAATAATCGTAAAGTTTAACGCTGAGAGAGAGAGAGAGAGAGAGAGAGAGAGAGATTGACGTATTGGTTATTATTATTATTGTGTCGAGAAATGCACCCACTATCCCTGCGTAGTTTGCTTTACGAGGCGACATGAAACAATCCACATTTTTATTTTTATTCAAGGTTTCCCTTCCGAGGCAAAGAGGACAATTTTCCCTACAGCGGTATCCGGCTATAACGGCATTACAGAGCAACTTGTAGTACCAATCCGGCTAGGGGACCCCCTTTGGGGAAAGGGGGGGAGGGTGTAGAGAGAAGGCGGAAGATCAATTACATTTTGACAAGGAAAAAATTGAAAATATTCCCTATTAAAAAAATTACGAATGTGAGCAGCTGAAGCTGGGATGAGAGAGCCGACATTATATATCGCTTTATCGCCATTTTTAATTCTGCTATAAATTAACGACATTTTCTAACGTACTGCGCAAGTGTGTAGAAAAAGATTACAAATATTTTATTACATGTTATTGTAATTAAGAATTTCACTGTCATTAAAAATGTTCAGCTGACGCACACAAGACGCTTCTCTATGTTAACGCTGTGTGTCGACTATGCGCTGGTGTTTGCGCTGGATGACGATGATGATGATTACGACGACGACGACGATATGGAGGAAGATAATGGGACATAGAAGGCCATCGGATTAATAGGGAAGGCGAAAATTAAAATTGAATAAAGTT
The DNA here is from genome assembly GCA_027744055.1 of Callyntrura sp. NNG-2020. Classification (NCBI taxonomy): domain Eukaryota; kingdom Metazoa; phylum Arthropoda; class Collembola; order Entomobryomorpha; family Paronellidae; genus Callyntrura; species Callyntrura sp. NNG-2020. The sequence continues at coordinate 11,496 of JAHZNE010004849.1, forward strand.
CTTTTCACAAAATATTTTCCTCCTCGTCGTCGTCGTCGTCGTCGTCGTCTTCCAAGATGCCTGAACAAATGCACAGCTCTTGTCGTCATCGCTATATGGTTGTAGTTGTTGTCGTCGTCAGCGGGATTGTCAGGTGAAGAAAAAAAGTGTCATTATAACATTACATCCCACATTTTTACAACACTTGATATTATTACTCATTTTTATCTATTTCCCCATATATACTACCTTTCTTACTTTACACGCGCACTCATCAAATAATTTTTTTACGCACACATACACACACACACACATGCACACATATATTCACCAGGGCTCTCATAGCACACCATATTATTTTCATATTGCCATTTCATCTTTTTACGAGTGGAATGGACAATTCGCTCTAACTTTAACTAGCCATCCCAGTCAAGGAGATACCAAGAGAGAGAGAGAGAGAGAGAGAGAGAGAGAGAGACGCAAGGAGAGACGTAGAAAAAGAAGAAAAAATATCAACAACTTCAAACTTCAACTCTTTTTTTTTACGATCACCTATAAAAAGTATCCTCTCTGTTGTGGTGCTCTCTGCGTTGCTGGCAATTTTAAAACTTTGTTTAAAAAAGCTCATCATCATTTCAATTTTATTTTTCGTCTCGAAAGACGTTTTACAGACGGGCTAGGAAACAAAGTAGTAGTAATAATAATAATAATCGTATTTAGTAGTTGTAATAGTAATAGTAGTATTAGTACGGATCCTTTCATAGTGGTCATAATAAATTGCATCTACCATCGAGAGGAGGAACACTTTCTGAGAGAGAGAGAGACAATGTTTCTGGCGAGCGGAGCAAAAGGATCGTTGCAGCAGCAGCAGCAGCAGCCATGATTGTACACAATTAACTGGTACGGTTTAGAAAATTAAAAAGGAAAAATGTACACACATATTGGTCGACAAAAGACAATTCGACAAAGGGATGATGTTGATGACGATGATGAGGATGATGAGGATGGCAACCTGCACACAAATTTTATACGAGTTTTACATTGTCGCCGAAGGTAAATATTATTAGAGGAGGCAATACGAATTATAGGGGCCCTCCTCCCAGAAAAAAATCGAGAGGAGGAAAATTAATGCCTTTTACCTTGGTAATAGTTATAGTATTGCGCAAAAAACAGGCAGTTATAAGGATGTTGTCGCAAGCAATTCTTTTTTTTGTAGAGGGATGTCTATCTGTTTGTCCATCTTTGGGGAGGAGGAGGAGGATGACCAAATGATGGTAAACGTCGGAGTGATTTTAGGACAGGTGATTCCTCTAGTTAATTGTAAGCTCGCTTGTTAGCACAGCGCTACTTATTTTTTTCTTATTTATTTTCTCGCGAGGGATATAATCTGGCGTGTGGCGGGTGTATGTATACCTTGATTATCATTATCCATCACATTTTTATGACCATGTCGTTGGTAAGTGTAAAACCCATCAAAAATGTTTCCTCGTTGGCGAGCAACAAAAACGTAAATTAGGGGACGGGGGAGGGGGAGAGAGATGGTGTGATGTCGGGGTTGTTATCTTGTGATTACGACATATAGCATCTTGAGAGGCTTAAATGTTGCTGGGTGTACGACGGAAGACAA
>JAHZNE010004850.1:0-27668 GCA_027744055.1 Callyntrura sp. NNG-2020
CCCGCCAACAAACACATGTGATACCGCTTGCTATAATTTCCCAACTTTCCGTGGACACGGTGGTCCGGAGTGGTCCAGCGTTGCTTCTCAACACACCACCGGAGAGGAAATGATGGGAGAAATAGCGAGTTTAGTTGTTGGTTAAGGAGAAACACTTTGACGGAAAACTTTGAAGGCATTTTATAAGACGAAATGTTATTACTAAAGGGAGTTTATGTCTAAAGAGTTGGAAACACAGTTTTCAGGTGCTCTTGCCACTCAACTCCAAAGAGTAGTGCGACGTACAAGACTCTGGTTCAGGAAACGCCCTGAAAAATTTCATTACAGTCATAGTCGCATAAAATAAAATGACAAAATAATTATTAACAAAAATAGGAAATAGAAATGTAATAAGAAATTAAACCAATGTATGATCGAAAATAATGGTTTATGACAATGTTTCCCAAGCAATTTACATCGCTTATAAGAAATCAAATTTCCTCTGATGACATGCAAAAAACATGTACTTTACCTATTTTCTCATTTTGTTGATGTATGTATTAAATTACCTAAAAATGTTGCTTATTGTATTTAAACGATTTGAGCTTATGTATTTAAGCTCCATAATTGTACAAAAGCGGTGGTTTCTGTAGCAAATTATGGAGCAAACATTCTACTGGATACTTTTACAAATATAAATGCTTCGCCAGTCAAAATGATCATTCTAGAGAGTGATTATTTTAACGACTCACATTGAATATGCATGGTTGGATATATGCGGTTACAATAATAAATTTACAAATTTTCTAGTCCATTAGTGAAAACGCATGAAGGCAGAAACTTATACATGGTTCTATTGCCCGATTACTTTATTAGCAATTTAGTTAAATACTGGATTACTCATGAGAAAATAAAATGAATGCATCGTATGAGGAAGAATATTTCTGGGTTTACTGTTTACAATTTATTGAAATGTTCGTTCGCCCTTTTCTTACGTTATACTCTACTCTACATGTGAGTACCCTACGTATTCATGGCGAAGTATTAGTAAGATAATTGGATTTGAGTTTGATCTTTGATTACTTTGATCGCAAAGTAATTTTTCCAGTCAGCAATTTGGTTCAAAATGATTTTAGAAAACAAATTACAATATGGCTGGCCGGCAAACAAAATTGCTACTGAAAAAAAGGTAAAACCAAACTCACAATGTATAATATACAGCTTCGTAGTTTATAGAAATTTACTGATACTGTCGATTTTCTACGGAGATATAAACTTATATGTTTGAATTATGAAAAAAATTGTTTTATTACATTATATAATAATCTTTAATCAGATGGGATATTGTATTCATGTAATATATGAGCTTCATGGAAATATTGTTTTTCATTTGTTTCATATCACATGTGTTTCCCAAAACATTAGCATTTCCAAAAGATATAATTTAATATGAGAAGCTTAAACGCAAATTACCGTACAAATGGTACCGACCAAAGACTATTTTCTAATCTAGAATTAACTTTTTGAAGTGGTATGTTTTTTAAATGTAAATGTACCAAGGTCAGTATGAGCTTCTTCTAAAACTCAACCTTTAAAATGCAACATATTTCGACTACAAAAGATTGTTTTTAAAATTTTTAGCAATATGTAACAAACAGAAAACATTTTTTGTCAGTTTTTTAACGATTTACGATTAGAAAAAAAATAATTTGAAAATTTTTTTTTCATATCGGAATAAAGTTTTTACACTAGCATGAATAATTACAGGGTTCCCCAACTAATTTGAGGCACTATGTAAAATGTATAATAATCAATAATTTATATAATTTTAAAGTAAACACATCAAACACGCTCGCCAATACGATTAATAAAACGAAGTGCCTTGTCCCATTAATAATTCTGTTGTATGTTTCATCAAGTAGGTTCACGTTATTGGTATAACGCTTCTTATGTTTAGCCAGAAAGGAAAACCGACATGTGTTGAAAAAGCTATGTTCAATATTGAACTAATCCCACGTCTAAACACTAATACGGTCTAAGAGAATGTTATTAGAATAAATAGAGTTGCTATGACTGAAGAAACCTTGACTAAATTATTCTCACGTGCCGTTCACGCATACCTCCCCATTAGTAAGGAATAATTACAATTAAGCTTCTAAAACATAGTTAAAACATATTTGTACGTTTATAGAAATAGTAACTATACCTATAAAATATTCTAAAAGTTACAAGTGATTTCTGAAGAAAATATTTGTTTATGTATGCAATACCCCCCGGCATTACATCGCCGTGGCTGTATTTTTCATGTTTCTGCGGCTTTAAATTGCTGTAATAAAGGCTTATGTGTGCAAGAATATAGTAGTTATTGCTTGAAACAAACATATTCACTTCGTTGTTTCCATCATTCAAATATTTTTGTACAATGAAATATACTCGAAACGAATAAATATTGCAACATTTTATCGTGATTCGAAAGAATATTGCCTACAACAATAAGTTGTCTCTAAAGTAATACAATATTATTTACATTATATCATTTTAATAAAGTTATTAGTGTGCTATTCCGCTTAAAACGTTAAATGTTTTGTAATAATATATAGAACAGTTTTCCGCCATGTTATTTACCCCACATATTGCCTGTAGCAGTTCTATTGTATCCAATGAAGTTACCACCTTTTTGTCGACGAGTCTCAAATCCGTTAATGTGCTGGTCTTACAGGGGTAGATGTTTACTATTTATAACAAACCGTCACATGCAAATGTTTTTGTATATGTTAAGTGCCAACAATTATATTAACCATAATAATAAACTAGCTATATATATGCTTTTTCTTTGTTTGCCTTTACTTGATATAACAGTCATGCCACTGTGAATTGCGTCGTATATAAACTTGCCTAAAACTACCAGATAATCGTAATTAATTTAAACGCTGTTTTAATTATGGCTCATTAACAAGTTAACCAAGTTGTTAATGACTTTATCAAACCAGTCCAGATAGGTGCTCTTGTTCACATTGAAGAAGCATCCACCCGACCGTACAGTTACAGGTAGAAAGGATCTCGCAGTTTTGTTAACGACGCTATTTCTAGGTGTCATTATAAGTAACGCCTTAACAAATGCCTTCCATTTCCGTTCCATGAAATGCAGAAACATACACTCAAAATAGTATGCGATTTGAGGAACAATCATGGCAAATAGCATTACCGTAAAGAGCGACATTCCCATGGCGTCTCCATTCAGCAGCAGTTGGTTATGCCGTATAATGGCGTACGAACCAATCACGGTGCAATAAAATAATAATACACGATACGAAATACTTTTAGAATTTACAATGTAAAAAAAATTAGGTAGTCTCAATAAATTTAAATATATTTTACAACGCACTATCATCGGTGAACATTGGAACGTCAGCACTGGAACGGAAAATTTATTTGTTTGAAAAGGAAACCGAATGTGAGCTAAATCCAGTTAGATGAATACCAAACTTTTTACAATTAAAATGTTTAGGTATTCATTATATGGGGTATGGCAGGATTTACCTCTAGGTGGACAAAGGCTGCCTAAATTTTGAGGGAACAAATAATCCTGCAATATGAAAATCAAGGGTGCTAGAGTTTTCTCCAGAAACAAAAACTAAAATTGGAAACCTACAATAACGTCAAAGTAAATTGTTTTCAATGACATTGAGTATTTGTTGAATATAAATCCTTTTTTGAAGATAAAATGTTGCATTATTTATAACAGTAAATATTAAGCAAAATTTTGAACCACATATTGATTTTCATATCGGATCACTGCTTCCTTCTGCAGTGCTAGTTTTCTCATGCTCACTTACAAAAAGTTTCAGTAATTTAATTTTATCTCACATGAATGAAACTACAATGGAGTACACTAAAACAAGGAGTTTGGAGAAAATGTTAATGACTTTAGTTTAGCGCTTAAAACAGGGAAACTCTTTTCCATGACCGATTCTCACATTTTTGCATGCCCCGTGTTTCAATGGTGTTTACAACTGTTCGTTGTATACCCTAACTCTTTTGCATAATAGAGACAGACAGTGAAGCTTAGTAGATGATTTAGGCACTTACAACTCCATAATGATCTATATATGCAAAAATATCACGGTATGAATATGGGTAGGACAAGCAAAAATAACAAATTATGGAAAGTAGTTTTCTTGAGTAAATGCTGTTTTACAGTGTTCCACTCTGACTAGTAACACATAAGTGAAGAAAATAAAAATAAAATCAGTTCACTCTATATCCAGCAGTGGCCGATGCCAGGTAAGCAATTTAGCGTAGTACCGTTATAATTTTAAATGAACGCAAAGTTTAACATTTTGTCAACGTGAGTTGTCAATAATCACGTTTTGGTTTTATTTTCCATTTTCTTTTACATGTTATGTTCAATTTGTTTCTACATGTGCCTTTTTAAATTTATTTTAAAGTTTTACGGCTTCCACAGGTTTACTTAATAAAATATGGATGCAGCCACATGCTGCTAGTACAAAATCTGAAGTGGAAATTTAATTTTTGTGTCTTTTTTATGAAGTAGTCTAAGCGAGTAGCATGAAACAGCAAATTGAAATTTTAAATCAGCATTATAAAAGCAAGTCGCCTTAAAATGATTTTCTGACAACATAGAATTGGCTGTAATGAAACATGTAAACTTGTATTGCAAAGCATTGCCGTAGCAGAACAGAATTGAAGTAAGCCGCGCAGAGGAAGAAGGCGAAAAATATGGTACCTTAACTGTGCGCCAAGAATGACGTTTAATGAAATAAATTGAAATTACATTTTAAAAAATAATTAATTTATTATACAATTTGTGTCGTACATGTTATAGCATTTCTCAACTCCTTTGACAATTATTGTTATCCCAGACACACGGTCAAATATACGGACTGTGTAAATACTTTTTAGTATTACAATGATTTTCCTAAAAAATAAATTACCGACTCGAATAATCAAGACTTATGGTTCTTGAGAAAAACGGAGCATCCAGTACAAATTATATGCAGTCTGTAAATATGCATGATGCAATGTAAAGTTTATAGTATAATAGTGAGTATCAGATATCTTTTTATTGTTACATTTTTTCACTTTGAATTCCGTCGTCACCCTTCATAAGCTTCATTTTTAATATGAAGTGACGAGGTACAATATAGTCAGACAGTATTATATTTTTCGTACAAAGTTTCAAGCAAAGCCCAAGTTAAAATACCAAGGCAAACTACCTGCCGAGGTACCCATTCCATTTTAAATTTAATTGTAACTAGTAACCCGCGCCGGCAAATTACCGTCAACACTAAATTTTAAATTACTACATACATTTGGTGTTCACACGTCAAAATGTACTTGCGCATTTGCCCAAATAACAGGAACTATTTGTTAATTATTTAAAATTTGCTTCCCTCCGTAGTTCTACTACCTTCCTGTTTCGTCGTGTCCACATCCTTAAAATGCGCTGTTTTGTCGGTTTCCAACAGCCCCACACCCAGACAACCTCTACCAGAATCTCCAACATGGACACCAATAACCCCGTTCCAAGAACCGCAAATATCACCAAAATATTCCCTGTCATATTCGGTCTCATTGTCGAATCCTCCCGCCTCGGCTCCATGTCGTCACTGAAGACCCTCCGCAAGATCAACCTAATCTCCCTAACAGAAATCCCTGCCTCTGCCTGCACCAATTTTAATCGCTGCACCACAAACCGCGGCCAGTATCCCTTAAGAACCACATTCAAACTCCACTCAAAATGGCGCTCTTCCCCCACATTTCCCTTAAAAATCCCGTCCCTCTGCAACTTCTTCCAGAGATCCAGACACTCCCAATAAGGCAGGATAACCGCCGTCCTATTACAATACTTAAGGGTCTCGAATGCCCTTTCCCTGCCAAACTGCTTCACCAACGCCTCCCCATCTATCCTTATTTCCTTTCCTAACAGCTCTAGGAATTCCTGCCCTTCAAACGGAACCATTTTCGACCTTCCAATTATCCTATCCACGGCCGTCTTATTTCCGGGGACTTGCTCTTCCTTAAAAAACTTCCAAATATCCAACTCCGAAAACACGGCCGCGATAAAGTCCCCGTGTTCCCCAAATGAGGCCGTATGGCTCCTCCAAAAGTACTTCAGATCGCCGAAATATATGCCACGCTGTCCCCTCTCCGTGATGTTGCTTGCCTTGACCCTATATCTCCGCAGGTCCAGAACCGCCTCCTCGTTTAACACTCCCCGGTGGAACACCGTGAAGTTATCGCGGTACAACTGCTCAAAATGTGTGTATGGAATCGGGGCCCGAGGAGCAATCATGTTGTAGACGTTCACATTTTTGTACGCGTTGCTCATGATGATCCCAACCAGCATCGCTAACAGACCCAGCAGGGACGAAATGGACCGATGGACATACAAAGACGCCGGAAAGGGGTCCCCCTGCTCCAGCAAGATTTTGATAAGTCCCCATCCGACGCCGATTTGTCGGTGGTTGTAATCCAGAAGGGATAAGAAGGATACCAGGCTGACACACGCAACTAGCAACGCCAACCAGACCTGGAGTTCAAAAGCGGACACAAGGGCTTCAAAAGGTAACCTTTTTACGGGTCGCTCCCCACAGCTGAGGAATCGCAAGCCTTCCAATGGATTTTCGAACTCGAAATGCGCCTGCCACAGACTTCCAGCAGGGACGAGAAAGAGGGTCATCGTAGGATACATCTGCAATTCCGTGTGGCGTCTGGTGGTGGGGACCAGCCCGCCCTCTCTTTTGCAAACGACGCCTGACCATAGGTCTGCTAAGGTGTCTAACCATGTCACGGGTTTTCCCAGGCGGTACGCCGGACCAGAGAAGAAATCAAGGGTGGTGAAGTTCGGAATGAGAGCTTGCCAAAGGGTGGCGGATACCGTGGCAATGGGATCCAGCTGAGTTTTAAAGTGGCGGCCACAATACAGCTCGTGAAGGAAGTCCCGGTTCCTGTGAAAGTTATCTTGAAGAATGACGGAAACTTCGTCTTTACGCGTCTTATCGTTCGAAGTATAGAGGGGCTCGATTACGGGGGCGGGAGCATTTTCCAAACTGACCAAGAACAGCATCTGATTTTCCACGTAGCCCTGGGACACCTGAAAGGTGTCCTCGAACACCGTACTGACTACTTCGTGCTGGTGAGCCTTCAAAATTTGGAGGTAATCGTTGTTGGAGAGGATAACGGCCCCGATGAAGGGTTGACTGGACGGAAACGTGTAGATCTCTTTGGCCTGCTTCCAGGTAGCCGTGTCATGGTGCGTCCTTTGCCAAACCTTAGGGAAAGTTCGCATATCCTGGGCGTAGTATAGTAACCCACATTGCTGCCAACCGGAAAGGCAAAGGATGTTGCTAGGAGGGAACAGGTGGAGCACCATTTCCACATTCCAGGGTTTTGTGGAGGAGGCAAATCGGGGAAAATTAAGAGAACCACAGTGGGGAGTGCCAGGGCGAAAGTAGCGGGATATTTGGCAGGATGTGGTAGTAGTAGCATTGGCAGGAGTCAGACTCCATCTCATTTGTTTCCATAACTCGGTTTCTCTGTAATAGAAAAGACAATGAATAATATAGTCTAGTATGCATTTAACTGAAAAACAAACTCTATCCTATACTGCATTGAGACTCCTCCCCTCTCTATCCTTCTAATGTTAAATAGTTAACACATTTAGGAACGTGGTAAATAATGCTGCAGGATTACTTACGTATTTTGGTATTCCAAGAACTCCTGACTCTCCCACCACGGTGACATTACTAAAGGGAGGATGATTTTCCTCCAAGAAAGGGAAAGGTCGACGCAAAATGACGGGAAACCGAGTAGTCGTTAAGGGGGCTCCAGGAAAGTTAATTATGTGGATCAGTTTACCCCTAGCATTCAAGGGAAGCAGTTTGTGGATTATTTCGTCAATGTTACTAGCATCCAATGTACGTTTTTGACAGTTATTCCCTTGTAAATTTGTGGAGGCAAAAGTGGCGCAGTATGATGGCGTATATTCTGCAGCAGCAAGTCTTTTTTGAAAGAAATGTTTCTCAGGGAAACGTTCGCCGGCGCCAAAAACAAGCCAGGGGAGAAAATAAACATATGGGATGAATGAAAAATATTCGTTCATGATAAATATCTAAATACCTTGCTCTAGTGGCATGAAATGTAGGGTAACCTACAAAAAAAGCAACTGCCACGTAGAAAAATGGTAGTGCTTCGTCGCTTAGTTTGCTGAAAGTAAAGACTACCAAACTTAAAAGCATATTGATTTTCCTTTCTAATTTGTGAAAAAATAATTAAACGGGCAAAATTGTAAAAAAAAGGTTTCAAAGGCCCGATATCTTACAAAACTGTTTGCCCAAAGTGCTACACCAATATTTAACAAGTTTTAAAGATGGCAACATTTCGGGGTTTGCAGTAAAACGTCAAAATAATGTTACTATACATTGTGCATATGTTAAATAGAGTAACTTTTTCATATTTGTTAATAGTGCTGCAGCACCAGCCACTGAGCAACTTTCGGAAATGATAAACCGTCAAATAAATGCATCACCTTACCCCACGTCTCTCTGTGTAATAATAGTTATAAGGAGTCTCATCCATATCATTTACATATTTATTTAATTGAATCTTTCGACAGCGACAAAAATGTAGCTATTCAGATTGTACAGAGTCACCCAATGTGAATGCATTTTCACTTCTTGGAACCACACAAGCAGTTATGCAAATCATACATATTGCTCATACTTATATTGAGAGTTACCCACCATCTATCTACATTGTATTCTGATTGTAGCAACAATTTTGCTTGCGTGTCTGCTTTAATCTTGTACCATATTCGGAGTTTCAAATTTAGTGCCGCACTCGAATTATGTAAGATATTGCACTTATGTGTAATGAAACCTTAGCATAACAAAGGGAAATATTCTGAAATGTCTTCCTGCAAAACACAACACCAAAGCATCCTAATCTATTATAGTGGAATTGAATGTATCGTTCATGTGCTCAAATTGTGTACCTTTAACGCAAGCAGTTTTTAAAGTGCATACCAGTCAATGCTTTACATATTTCTCAATGGTGTTTCCGCATTTAGGTTATTATTGATCAACAAACTCACAAACGCAAGCAAAGGCACGCGGAAGTAACTCCGGGAATTGACCAAATTTGATACAGAACTGTTAATTCGGACATGCCAAATCCAGTGGTGTTGGTCTCCCACCTGAATGGGGCGATTTGGATAATTGTCAGTCACAAACCAAATTAGTTTGGCGCGTGTAGATTGCTTTCAGTTATGTTATGTTAAATTTATATATGAACATTTGTTCACACTTTAGTTCATTACTGTATATGTAATGTTATATATACCTTTAAGCAATACTTAATACACAATATGTTAAAAATAGCATGTGTGACTAAAACAGCAAGAATAGTATGCGCTACCATCTAAACTACCGGAATAATCTATACAACGGCTAACTGAGAAAAGCATCACAAAGCAGAAATAACTACTCAAATCGGATTAGTAACAGTAATTATCTTAAAGTAACAACTTAGGCAACCATAAGAATATTAATGGTGAATTGTAGTATGTTCCAATAGTAACTTGTTTTTGTGTCCTGATCAAATTTTGCCGTTCCATAATAATACGAAATTGGGCGTTGTGCCACAATGGTCTTGCGAAGATACCAGTGCTCCCGCGTGCTCCGGGAATGTTTACTCTCCATCAACTGTCTCGGCCACTTCTGTCTAATCAACTTATCGCTGATCTCTTGGCACTCAATTATTAGTGGAATACCGTCAAACATGACCATGTAGATTGTTACTATGATTAGTACAATGAATACGTACATCAGTGTCGGCATAAATGCTGAGCCCACCAGAGTTATGTAGTTACCTGTTATGACAAGAATAAAACAGAAAGCCATCGTAATCAACAAGATGTATCGCACGCTCTCACGCCCAATTTCCGTGATCAGTTGAAGCTGCCGGTAGAGTACAACGGCTTGTTGTAGGGCAGCTTCACGTTTTATTTTCAGTAGAACATCTGTAGCCATGCTGAGAAGGAATATCCCGGATGTAAGAAACAGAACCAGCGTTCTTGTTCCCTCCGTAACCAAGCACTGATGAAAGAAGAGCCGGAGGAAAAAAGTTCCCCAATTGGATTCTGACCCGGGAAGATACGCTGTCAACAGAAAGTAGGCAGGATCTTGCTTAAGAAGTACACCGCCTGTGGCAATAACAGTACAACTGCACATCTCAAAGACTGAAAACCCTAGAATGAGCAGACCCAACTTGTCGGCAGAGTTGATGCCTTGAAGAATCGCTCGTATTTCTGCAAAAAGACAAGTACTTTGTTAAATTTTTGAATGAAGCATAAATGGCTAGTGGAACTACACATATTTAAGCCTTAGTAACCTTGAAATGTGACTTCCATGAAAGGTTTCTTTTTTCCCAGTAAGTGCCTTCGCTGTTGATCAGGAGAGAATAAATTACGCTGAAAGTGCACCATTGTATTAAAATATTGATGGAAATACTCCTCCCCATATACTATCATGACGATATCAAAACACAGCGCCATGAACGCCATAGTGCCCGCTCCCGTGAAAGCAACCAGCTGATCAAAGGAAATATGGTGAGATTTAACTATAAAAATGCGAACACATGCTGCACAATTTAAAAACTGAAGGGAGGAGATGACTGGATGTCCGTAAAATAAAATATGTTTGCGGGCTTTGGTTTCAACAATATACTTTTCAAGGTGGTAATCTACTGTTAGGACGTGTTTGTATCTTAAGAAGAAGCCGTAGAATTTTTGTGAAAGGGCAAAGGTTTTCCAAATTAAGGGTGTGCCCATTGTTTATAGCTTATTGTCTCTTTTAACTGTCAGTTTAAAGCCCATTTACGTTACAAAATTATCGTGAACTCGTTGTTTGATGGTGGACAGTTTTTTGTCAACTCAAAATCGACAAACTGTCTTGCGCTGACATAATTTAGGATTTATTGTACGACTGGTTTTTAGTTTTGGGTACTTTTTTAAAACGACATTTTGGTACTAAATTGTTTAAGGTAATTTTTAATATTGCTTTATAGAGAATGCTTTATTTTTTAGCTGGAGTATGCATTTATTAGTAGCTTCCGTCTTGCTCAAATGAATTACAGTCATGGAAAAATAAGCTAAACGATAATTCCTTTATATTAACAAAAGCGATTTAAAAGAAGTCTCCGGCTAGCTGTATTATTGTCACAAAACGTGTACTGGTGAAGAACTAGTGATTTAGCTCTGAATCAATGGGATTTCAGGTCTGGCAGTTTTGGAGTACTTTTTACCATTTTTATACGTCATATTTTGTTGCTGTTGATGGTTATAGATATATGCAGTCTTCAATTATGCATTTACTACTGCTACTACTACTACTACTACTAACTAAGCATTTGGTTTTCACTAAATTAAAACCATGCCATGCTAACCGTTTTAATTGAAGGTGGGAGTGTGAATGCAATGGCTGATTTTTGACTTGGAAATTCTTCCATATAACATTTTTCTTCTTTCAACTACATGTTAACATATGTAAGCGAAGATGTTGTAGAATTTTTTGGAGAGACTTTGCAAACAGGGAGTATTTGTTTGAAACAAAATGTTTGATATATGTTTTCCAAAGCTGTACTTCAGCAATGGTAATTCATTATAACTTTATAACATTCATTTTGTTATTTTTTACTTGTCCAACATAAAGACATGTTGGATACATGTTTTTCATGCATAACATAATAGCATTTTCTGGAAAACAAACGTTGCTCTACTTTTGAGTACCAGTTCAGTTCCAGTTCTTTGGTTAATTTACATCGTATAGTTGTGTGGTTGGTTAGTCGGAAAGCAATTTTATATTTATTATTAAATTTAAATTATTATATGAACTTTTTCGACATTTTTTACTTTTCTTAGTTTTTTTTGTTCATGAAAGTCTTTATTAGTATAAACTCTCATATACTTATATGTGTCGGACACAGCGATTATTTTATGTTTATGGCAAAAGGTTTATATAATATTTTGCGACATCGGTCTTTACAGTATTTATTTTCTGGTACGAACGATGAAAGCCAGCAATGATTTGATGCTTGGAATAATTAAGTAGTTTGCATAGCATCGGCTCCATCCCAAAAACATTTTCAAATATAAATTCAAAATTTAAAAATCGCTTAAATTATTAATACGAACTAATTTATGGTCATGTTTGTTCCGGTTCAAAAATTATTGGTCACTTGCAATGGTTTTCAAAGTAATAATAAAAAATGATCACAAACAGATAATGACTAGTTCTTATCGATCAAACCTAGTTAATGTAATTGCTAATATAAGAATATAGTCATTGTTACCGTAGTTTTTGTATGAACTACGAATCTCGTAGCGGTCTAGTGTTGAAGTAGTGTAAGCATTTTTGAAATAAGGTTTGTTAGTTGTAAATGCGCGTCTTCAACGCGCATGAGTAAATACATTTCATGTGGTGTCAATAGCTATGTAAGTTATGATCAGTTGTATTATTATCAGTAGTCGTTCAGCAGTCAGTCAAGCAGTATTATTAGTCATAAATTATTGGAATGATTTGTGAAGTACAAAATTATGTGTACATTTTAAGTAACCTTTTTCAATAAATTATTTGTTTTGTTGTCAGTAAATCCTGCCAGATAACTGGAGTTATTTGATAAGCATGTTGGATAAGCTTAAATTCTAGTTAAGGGATTCTACCGCAACAGCCATAAAGCACTTTGCTGTCTATAAACTCATATTTTATTCATAGGCTTAATTATACAAACGGAGTTACAGGCTTAACACACAGCTTGTAAATTATAATTTTATGACCACTATACCATTCCGCTATAGTTTAAACGTATCATGATAACTCTGAAACATGTTTGTCTCGTATTTAAAATGAGCTATTGTGCTCGGTCAAGTAAAATCAACTTATTATATCACTGTCAAAATTAAGTGTCAGCTGTCAGCTCATAGTCAATTTTAGTCAATACTAAATGTGTATTATCCCCAATTATTGAGTAAAACTTGACATTCTAACACCAAGTATACATTTAACGGAGCAACAACATATTCAAAAATTCAGATTCCCTCAAAACAAAATCATGCATGCATAGTCAGTAATTAATTAACATGTTTTATTGATTTTACAACTTCACCAGTCGACACCTTAAAGTTATTTATGAATTTATTCGATTTATGACCCAATGCTAGCTTTCTTTAAAAACAAGCCACAAACGAGTGGTGTATGAATGAATGATGCGTCTTTATTTATTAGCGCATTTGTTAACACGCAAATTCCTAAACGCTCAAACAAATTCCTGAGATTATATTATAACTGCATATGGCAAGTAATAGTGGTGTTAATAGTGGATAGATTCAATTGAAGCGGTATAGCACATTAATAATATAATTAAGCTCCATAAAACACTAAAAGCGAGAAGCCGTCTTGCATTAGCATACTTCAGATATTGTATATGCAAACACATTAGGTGTAAACACCATTAACTGCAACCACTTTGATATATTTCCTGAAATTCACTTTAATTTCCCTACACCCATAAAGCAGCAGTAAAATAAATGTTGGAATATATGTCCGCCCCCACAAATATAAAGTCTTCGGCACACTTATAACTTCCCAATTTCATGGCAAAATCGGGCATTCCATTAGCCCGTAACTGCATATACTTTCTGACGGGATAGGACCGACCTTTGGAGTTGAGCCGGAAGAGATCGTGAGCTCTTTTGAAGTAAGAGTAACTGTTGGCTACCGTTCCCATGGCGTTGAAAGAATGCAGCAAACGGATGGCTGAGAACTGCAAATAATAACATGTTGAGATATTAAACTGCAAAATATTTGATAGAATAAGCTATAAGCAAATATATAAAAACTTACAAAAATGTCGAGAAATAAAAGTGAATTTTCTTCAATGCTGCTCCCAGCTCGGAGCAGGAGAAACACACAATAAGTTTGAGCACCCTGCTGTATTCCGTATATGAAGTAAAATATCATCGTGCCCAACCCCAACCGTTTATTCATTTCCCGCGAGATAAAAGCCAGATGTTCACATTGCCCCACCAACTTTGACCATTCTTTAAACCGGTCGTCTTCCTTAACAATACTCTTCGCTTGGGTAAGTCTCTCCCGCAAAATTTGCAGACATGCTTCAATTTGGTAGGCCACACAAGCCGCAAAGTTTGTGGCAAACGATATCGTCAACATAAGCATGAACATGTTGATACGCTCCAACTTCCAAAAAATGTCCTCGCCCCAATTGGCTGGAGCAGCGGGATTAATTCCTAGGGAGTACCATTGTGGGTCGAAGCCGGACTCGTCGGCGATGTTGAATAATAAATCGTAGATTTCCAAATAGTCGAATACTCTGTAGAAGAAGACAAATTAGGAAAATAAATATAAACTTTAAAATGCGTACTTTTAAACATTTTTTTCTTCGGCTGGAATTTTACGTGTAAATGAGAATGCATCTCCAGCACTTCCAAGCTGCCCTTTTCCTGATCTCCTGCTCCTTTTTTGAGTTGGACTGGAAAGTTCCCACAATATCTTTGCAATGTTTGAAGAAATTGTCCATAATACAGAAGAATTCAATGTTCACAAGGAACACGTCGACAGCAGCATAAAGGCTATAGCCGCAAATCCAGAGTAGACATTCCAATTTACCAAATACGGTGTGCTCTCCATACACCTCGGGAAAGAGACCAGAAACGGCGACAATGTTGTGGGAAACCGTTATCACGGTTACTGCACGAGTCCAGCAGTACCAGAACGAGAAAAAAGGGTGGTATCGCCAACGAGTAAGACCATTGCTCTTGTTTTTATTTTTAGATTTTTGTGGTCCTGTTGACCTGATGGGAGCTGCGTTAAAGAAGCAGTAGTATCGTCATAAATTGCGCACCAGACAGAAGTCTTCGTCGTACCAATACTTCGTAAATACGTGAGGAGATTTTATTGAAGTTTTCATTTTTTGTTGATGGAGAAGTACGTTATACAAAAAGACCAGACAACTGTATCCGAAAAAGAGTGACTGATTGTCAAAAAAGACTGTTAAATGTGACTCTGATCTAAAAGTGGCCGCAGAAGAGAAAATGTTACGTAGCTGCAGTTATAGCACAAGCAGTAAATAAAAGAAAACCAAAAGTGGAATTACATGTAAGTTGAAATGTCATTATAGGTAATATAGACAATACTACTACTTTCGTATGTCAACGACATAATTTGACAGAGTACGCTAACTACCAAATTAAAATAATTGTACGTAGCCGTGGATAGAAGCGTAAACATTTTGCGCAAACATGACACCTCAACTAACTGGGGTGTCAAATGGATGAGGGTTTGACATTACATATTACGTGGTGTGTGCAAAAAAGGACAGTAATTTTGTAGTAGCAATGATACTTGTTTAGGAAATTATATTCCATTTTATGTTTATTCAGGTGAGAGGACTACTTACACTTAAAGAATTTATATTAGATATTATCGTGTTCCACGAATTCAGGTTTCCGTCTAGTGTAGTAGTTGTTACTTGTATTAGACAGTTTTGATGATTATTATGGAAGTTTGTCGGAAAATTGTTTTTGTCTGGCAACTTTAATAGATGTTTCGTAATTCCATTCGAAATTACTTTCTCCCTGTAGTTGTAGTAAACTTGTCTCTACATATTTGAATATTTATGTATATTTTTGTATATTATTGCGCCTATCTTCTTAACTTTGTTGGTAAAAATGCGTAATACATTTTCGTTTTAACAAAATACATCTTGTATACAAATTAAAAATTGTACATGCTGGTATTACTCTGTATTGTTGCTTTCGTATGCAAACAGTAGAAGATATAATTTGCGAATGTTTTTGCCTAGAATAACTTTCTGCCCTGTGTTCCTGTCTGTAATCACAAAATACTCGCGTATCGTACCAAAGCTCTTCATACATTGCTAAAAAACAATGGCGGTGAAAAAAGTTCTACTAAACGTCGTTGTGAACATATGTATCAATGCAACTGAGGATTGGGTAAACTGGGTACTGTCCCCTGATGTGGATGTTATTTACATGTTTTCTGAAACGCACTACGTACTAGTGTTAATTATATAAGATTGGTGATTGCTGTCCATCGAAAGTGTATGACATTATGTCCCAATATGTGCTGTCCATAAGTGACTGCCATTAACTTGACCAAAGCTTATTTCCCACTGAACAAGTAAATTACATCAAAAGTGGAATAAAGTGATTATAAAAAATAATAAGTCTTAATGAACTTTGAAAGCACCTAATACTGTATAACTGGAAATGTGAACACCAGTGAAATAAGTAAAACCCGTTCATGATTTATTTCATCCGAAATTGCTCTACCATTGTTTCTTCTAGAAAGCGGATTTTTGGTGTAACGTACTAGTAGTTTTTTGCCACTTTTAGCGCTCCGTCTGTCTGTCAAGTAATGGAACAATGAGTGAGACATATGCTCCCGTGGATGTTCAAATTTGGCATTAAGATTAAGAGAGGGGGTTTATATTGTATTACAGGGTGGGAATATATATCTTTTGTCCCTCCTGATATTTTCAAGTTAATAGTGGGAACCAGTCTTCTCTCGATACTTTGTGCAATCCAACATAATTGTCACCAGTTACTTCTACTAGTACGCTTTACTACAGTAAGACCTAGGTTTGCGTGTTTGAGGACTGGTAGTTCATTCCGGCAAATTCTTTAAACAAAACAACCACTTGGGACAATTGACTTTGTCATAATCTATGCAATAACAAAACTCAGACAATATAAATAATGTAATTGTTTTTCTGCTGGAAGTAAGTAGCGCATTGCCTTGAAGGAGAAAAGTTACCAAATCAAACATTTTACACAAAACAAGACCTGTCAGTTCGCTTTTCTACACATTTGACATATCAAATAAGTAATAGTAGCGGAGGAACTCACGTTTAAAATGGAAAAATACTAATACTTAACGTGTTGACGATTTCCTTCATTGCAATTATATCCCTCTTCCAGAGCACACTTATATCATGTTGATTTATCTTCTTTGTGCCTAACATTTCATAAGCAACAAGCACACTTATAAGCGCAATTTTGGCTGTATTATAAAACGATGCAATTTTATTATTGTTGACGTTAAATAGTCGACGTTTGCTGTCACTCAACATAAATGTAATATGAAACTTTTTTGTTAAGTATGGGTATACAACACATTAGCAGAAGAAGCTGTATTATATACCAGCAATTTCTGTTCCAAAAGTCTTCAACGCTACTAAAATTTATTCAGGAGGTCCGTTCTATTTTATTCAAGATCACTTACTGGAAATGTTGCTTTCAGTTTTACTATTTCAATAAAAATTTTAAATTAGTCTACGATGGAACAATGCCAAAAAAAGTATAAACTAGTGTAGCTATGCCCATATAATTACCACATACTCGTTTACATAAATTATCTGTAATAGCGTAATTTAGGTAGAAACGCACCTTACTGCCTTACATATCTGCTAACTAATAAGAGGGTACGATATCCAAAAACACTGCTTGTGCATAAAACCGTTACGGCATCGCTTGCTGACCATGTTGCCAAATCGGAATTACTTATATTTGTGTTACATAGCTGAACAATAGCAGAGTTCAACATTTATAAAAAATATTTTTCTCATACAAAAGTGTGCAAAGAATTGGAATGAACTTGTGGAAAGGCTTAACAAACGAATCTCTAAAATATTCTTAGACTATTATAATAGTATTGTTCCCCAAGGTTTACCTGCTGTTCCAACCTACAATGCTATGTGTGGACAAAAAGGTGGTGAAGTACAAATGTATACAACACTCCTAATAGAAGATTAACAGCACATATGAGTGAGATCTTGCATGAGATTCTGGAAAAACCAACATGGAAACTGCATGTTGTGTGAAACATCCAGAATGCTGTAGCCGTAGAAATTGAAATAACTGTATTGTATTATTTAAACATTCTGATTTATTATGCTATATTATTTATTATGTAACATTTTATATACATAGCAACAACACTTTTAAAATAGTACAAACTGTAACATACGTTAATGAAACATTTTGTAAAATGATTAAGTCAGTATTTTATTTACTACAAAGCATTTGTTATATTTAGCATAATACATATTCTACCTTTAAATTCAAAAATACATGAGTTACTAGTTGGCTTTAGCTGTTTACATATAACGTTATTTGTCTTTCTGAACAATCAGTAATATGGTAGAATACTGTGCACAAAAAATCATTATTAAGTATTAACATTGTTTCTAATTCTACTTGAATACTGTATACATAAGATATTTCAAACAATTTAGCAAGAAAAGAAAATAAATACTAAAACCAGTTGAAAATCAATAATTAGCTTAAAGTAACCAGTTAGGTGACCATTAGAACCGTGATAGTGAAATCTAATATATTCCAATAATAATTTATTTTCGTATCCGGGTCAAACATGGCCATTCCGTAATAGTACGAAATTGGTCGTTGTGCCAGAATGGTTCTGTGAAGGCACCGGGACTCCCACGTGCTCCGTAAATGCTTAGTTTCTATTAACTGCCTCGGCCACTGCTGTCTAATTAGCTTATGGCTGAGCGCGTAGCATTCAATTACTAGTGGAATCCCATGAAACATGACCATGTAGACTGATACTGTGACCATTACTGTGTTCACATACATCGGTGTTGGCATGAATGCTGAACCCACTAAACTAATGTAGTTGCCAGTTACTGCCAGGAAAAAGCCAAAGGTCATCGTAATCAATAAGATGTACCGCGCGCTCTCCCGGCCAATTTCGGTGATCATTTGCAGTTGTCGGTAAAGTGCCACGGCTGGTTGTAAAGTAGCTTGACGTCTAACTTGCAGTAACACAACTTTTGCAATGCTGACAAGGAACATACCCGTTGTGAAAAACAGAGACAGTGTTCTCGTTCCCTCTGTGACTAGCCATTGTATATACAAAAGTCGAAGGAAAAATCCCATCCAATTTGATTCAAAACCAGGATAATACACTGTCATCAGAAAGTAGGCAGGGTCTTGATTTAGAAGAACAGCTCCGATTGCTAAAACAGCACACGTAGACATCTGAAATAAGGAAAAACCTAAAACCAGCAGGCCCAACCTGTCCGCCGTGTTTTCGCCTCGAAGTACAGCTCGTATTTCTGCAAAATATGCAAATATTTTGTAACATTTTTGAATGAAATCTAAAGGTAAATGAATCGGAAATAATTTATTTTTAACCTTCAAATGTGAGTTTCATCATCGATTTCTCTTTCCCCAGTAAGTGCACGCTCTTCTGAGCAGGTGTGAGTAAATCATGTTGAAAATGCGCGATGGTATTAAAATATTGATTGAAAAACTCTTCCCTGTACATTATCATACCCATATCGAAGCACAGCACCATACATGACGTGGCACCCGCTCCCGTGAAAGTAACCAGCTGGTCAAAGGACATATTGTGAGACTTCATAACAAATATACGTACACATTCTACGCAACTGAGCATGTGACTAAGGGAGATGACTGGAAAACCATAAAATAAAATGGGGTTGCTGGGTTTGGCTTCAACAACGTATTTTTCAAGGCGGTAATCTAACGTTACGACATATTTGTATCTTAGGAATAGACGGTAGTATTTAGTTGAAAGGGAAAACGTTTTCCACATTAATGGTGTTCCCATTGTGTCCAATGGTCTTAATTAGGTGAACTTATTTCAAATCGAATTATACAAAGTGGTCCACATTGTTGTAACGTATTAATAGTTTTACATTTTTTAAAGAAACAATAATAGTTTCAATATGACTTGATTGAGAATGTTTTTAGCAAATGTTTGAAGGGGTTACTACTTTTTCTCAAATGATGAAATTACAATTACGGAACATGACTTGACCAGTATTTCTTTATGAGTAACAATGGTGACACGTGATTCGCGTGAGGCGTTGTTCATGGTAGCACTTTACTTACTGAAATATTTAACATAAATAAGGTAAAATTTTGTAGTGATGTTTGAAGAAACTGTGACAAAAAGCACAGGTGTATTTGGTTGATGTTTACTATGTGCGACATTTTTGCCATAGCCGTGCGTCAATATGTATTTCTAGATGGTAGGCAGGAGTAGTTTGATGACGACTTTTATCTTAATTTGTTATCATATTAAAGTTTTTATTGTTTTTTTAAATTTTTTCACAATTTCTCATTTCTGTCTTGTACCTTCAATAACATGATATATTTCAGCATTATTTTGATTTCGTATATATCTAACAAATACAATTGTAAAAAGAATTTGTGATATATTTCTTACTAGTATTTATTATTTATTCTATTTTTCTGTCATCCCTTTCAATATTTTTTTAATCGCTCATACTACATTACGAAAAACGTTTCAAGAACATTTTTATACTTTAATTATTTTCTTAAGAAAACCACCATTGTTCTAATTTCAACATGTGTTCAATTCCAGTTTTTATGGTTGTTTTACGCTTTAACAGTTCTTTCGTCGTAAAGGTCGGAAAAACAATGTTTCTCAATTTATTATTCCATTAATGTTTTCAATATTTTTTTAATTTTTAGTTTCTGTTCTCTGAATTGTAAATCGATTACTTTCATGAATAGTTATAAATGATTAATGATATATTGAAGCATTATTTTGAACTCACATATATATCTGCCAAAAGTTTTTACTACAATGTATTATAACTACAAACCTTTATTTTTGCGATGTATTTCGTTCCAGTGTTTATTGTGTCGGTCCATCGAAATGAAAACTAGAATTAGTTAAAAGTTTGGAATTGTTTAGTACTTGGGTTAGTCATCCTTCCGAAAACAATTTTAAATATTAATTGAAATTTATAATGTTCTTTAAAATTGTTTACAGTATACCTAGCACTGTATGATGTTATTTTTCTTGATCCAAAAAATTGTGAGTAGAAAATTGAAAATACTATGGGACATCACTACGCTATACTACAAAATTTCTATCATTTCAATTTGGCAGGGTTATATAAATTTTTAATGAGTCATCCCACTATTTATTTCACAAATTATATTTTCTTGCCCGTTAACTGAGGACCAAGACAATTTAATAGTTTGGTTTAATTTTTTCATTTACTCTATGTTCGTAGAATCATAATTATTAAAATTACATTTTAGTAAATTTAAACATCACAAAAAATAAGTTGAGGTACTTTCTTTTACAAAAGTTCATACAATTCAGTAAACATTCGTGCGATTAACTGAAAACATTCTACGAAAAAAAAACAAATGAATAAGGCAATTTAATTCAGGGACATCGTCAATTTACAAATGCGATTATGTTTCAAAAGAAATCATACGTTATAGTTCTACTTGTTTGAACTGGACGTGTATACATTCTTTGCTTCGCAGTTTATATGCTACATTAGCGCTTTTACATTTTTATAC
The DNA here is from genome assembly GCA_027744055.1 of Callyntrura sp. NNG-2020. Lineage (NCBI taxonomy): Eukaryota > Metazoa > Arthropoda > Collembola > Entomobryomorpha > Paronellidae > Callyntrura > Callyntrura sp. NNG-2020. The sequence goes on from JAHZNE010004850.1 coordinate 21,434, forward strand.
CTCTATATGCATTTTAAATTGGGGTATACATTTTAGAGTAAAGCCATTAATGTTTTTGCTGCGGCAACTGCGACATTAAATCCATCCAAAAATTGAAAATGTTGCTTTACATTAAAATGTACATTAAATAGGTATCATTAAAATTGTCATAAAAGAATTTCTTTACTTACAATCTCACCTCTTTTAAACTGTGAAGAATATATAAATGATGGTCGCATAGGGTTTTCGGAACTGAGGGACTGCGGAAACATGACCATCCTGGATTTTAAAAGTTAGCGTTAAAAGATAGAGAGGGGTGGGGTCATAAGGTTTGAAAGGACAGGAATGTCCCCCCGTTTCCCCCTGATACTTAACCTCTGGACACATGTATGCTTGGATATATTAGTAATTTATTAAACGATGCTAGGTCGCTTTAACTACTGTAATTGCAGATATTAATAATTAATTTTATTTGTAGTACTCAAATTCCACTAATTTATTACCATGACCAAGTTAGCAATTTGACAATTTACAAAGCTTTGAATATTCATCGGCGTCACACTGGAGACATAGTTGGTCCCCCCAAACATGATTCTGACCGGGGGACAGGATCGATGAAACCGGACCCACCACCTCCTCCCAATCGTCGTTCCCTCTCCCGCTTTTCCCGTAGAACGGAGTGCCCTCACAGACTTCGCGTGAACTTCCCCCATCAACCCAAACATGACAAAGACGAGAATGCAAGCATTTAACGAAATCATGCCAAAGTACTGAATCAGAAATATATTCGACGAGTTCACCTCGCTACAGATTACCACCGTGAAGCCGGCCACCTGACAGAGCACAATGAATCCGATAGCCACCGCCAGGGTGAGCTTGTGACTCTCATTGTTAAACGTTCGTACCATTATTTGAATTTGGCGGTAGATGCCGCCACATTGTCGTAATTTTACGCCATTATTCACTTTTTTTCCAAAGATCTGAATAAACGCGAGAAATGTGAGGGGTGACACGATGATTTCACAGGCGTGAAACACGGCCGCTGCGGTGGCAAAGGATGCCATTATTCCATTACAAAGGGCATATGTCAGTTTTATCGGTATGTCCAAAATAACCACCCAATCATGATTCTCTGTGAAGGAAGTCTCTGTGCGACATTCTCGAAGTACCCAAAACATGACGTGGCAGGGTCGACAAGGGAACCACCATCCCAGGGTGAAGTTGTATAGAAAGCCCTGAGGGAGGATGGTCCAAAACAGGATTTTCAGGGCGAATTTGGTCCCAGTTTCCTTTTGTCCGGGTCCGCACCACTCACCTGTTATCACATGCCAAATTCAATTTTTGAAACAAGACAAAATACACAACAGGGCCGTCGGAACCGGGGGGATGGGTCATAAATAGAACATTTTACATTAACGAGATGGAGAGATGGGAGGCATAAATGCATTACAAGATAGGTTTATCCCCTTGTGCCCCCCTGTTCCGGCCACGCTGAAAATTTTTATTTTACCCCGGTATCGCTTGGAGAGACAGAGCAGAGCGTTAAGGTATGAGACCGTATATTTCGTATAGAAGAAGTAGCCAGTCGCCATCACGAACGCGTAACAAAGTCCACATGCTAGAAAATAGTTCAATACAGCGACTACCCCATGATTATCCTCCGCCTTAACGAAACTTTGGAGAAATACCATTTGGAAGAGGAGTATCACGATATACGCCCAGAAAACTCGATAAGCCCAAGTTTGGCAAGTTTTTTGGGTGGATCGGGGCGTCAAAGGCAGGAATTGCTCTTTGTCCTGGCTCCATCCAAATGGAACGCACAAATGGCGATTGACGTAGTTAACGTAAGTAACGACAATAGGGAGAAAACAGTCCTGCGTCAACATTTTGGGGTAATATAGCACCGTTTTGTTTTTAAACTTGTTAATGTCAAGGGTGACAGCGGAATAACCCTTTCTGGTGGTTCTACGACGATTTTTCCAGTTACCCATAAAATTAAAGAAAACCCTTTTCGTAAAACGCTTCTGGTGCTGTGTAGTTGTCTCTTAGATGTATCGATTGTCATAGGAACATGGTAATAAAGAAGACAACAACCATTAAGTTGTATTATAGAATGTCAGTACTTGTTGTTTCTAATCAGATCTTGGCGAAGCACGGAGATAATTCTCTGACATCAAAAGAAATCGGATTGTTGTGTAGTTGAACATGGCAATTGATTTCAAAGAAGATAAACTTCCATTGTCCACCACACTTTCTGTCCAAAATGGACAAATTGGACTAAATGGACAAAAGTGGACAAAACGAACAATAATATATAACACATGTACCTTTTATGTGTCACAATGCCCCAAACCAGTTGTTCAAGTGTTTTGTCCGCTTTCGTCCAACGAAGACGATGGACATTTCCACTTTTGTCCAGTGGACAATTTCCATCATCCAGCAGAGATGGCATTACCTACGGGTTTCTAGCTAAAAGCCCGTGAGTTGAGTTATAATGGGTTGTGTGGTTGTAAATGGGTATGTGGGTTTTTATGGGCTAATATGGGTTTTAACAGTGATATATACACATTTATATATAAGCATAGAGCTATTTGAAAGCGCACCAAATAACATCAAATTTAAATATACATCATAGTGCTCTTAAAACCCATAGCCCATTAGAACCCATCCTGTGAGACGTTATCTGGGCACGATAAAACCCGGGTAATAATGGGTCACCCAGAGCATTTATTTTGCCCACCTCCATCTCTGATCATCCAGTGAACAGATCTTCCTTGATTGATTTAAAGATTAACTAAATAGGATTACGTGGAAGATTTGTAACTAAATTCAACCCATTACACAACATAGAAAACAATCTGTAATTACAAAGGGGATATGCCTTTCACTTAATGCGTCTTTATCGGGGGGAATTCACTATGACGTAATATTTCTTTGGAAGTCGTACTACTTTGAAGTGGGAGAAAAGTTTATACGAAGGTAGAGCCATAAACAATTTAGGGTAAACGTGGATTACAAGCTAACTTTAATTAAAGAAGTAGTACGGTTGTAGTAATATTTATATTTGATAGTATTTTGATATTATCGCGCATAAAACGATGTAGCATTTTGAAGAAAATGTTTTGCTTGGAATTACCTACGTTGGCGTTTGACCAGTTATACGTAATTGTATTAAAAATTACTATAGCGGAGACCTTCAGCAGAGGTCAGTAAACCGAGACAGCTTTGTTTGTAGCGCTTGTTGGCGTACCAGTCAGTGTATGGGAGTCGTTCGTGTCATTTTATATGGTAGTTGGATCAACGTAATACAAATATTAACTGGAGAATCGCATGCTGTTGGTTTTATGTGAACCATACTAAGACCATGTACTGGACAGGCAAAAATAAGTATAAATTATGCGGATTAGTTGTATGTTTCAAAATATCAATACATCAATCAAATTTTCCTGTTCCATCACCTACTGAAAGAAGGACTTCTCACCAACCTTGTGATTCAAAACAAGCTTTACATTAAAGCTGGAATGGGGCAGAGCATTCCAACTTTGATGCCTGGAAAACTAGGAAAATTTACGAAATCGCTCTTAATTTGCAATTCAGCATAACTTAACAGGACCCAGCTCCCAGAAGTAGTTTGTCCTAACTTTTGTTTTCTGAATTGGTTCTATGTCAAAAGCTAGAGAATCCAGCCTTCCACCTTCGCCACATAGAAAACGTTTTAAAGAATTAAAAAAGTTGATAACATTTAATATTGTTCAGCAATAACATTAGATTTATACAAAAAACAACGCAAAAGGGCATTTATAGGTCCTACTCTTTAAATATAGTGTTTCTATATATTATATATGATCCCCTGCAAAAACATTGGTCAGTTTCAAATTTGTATCAATACATGAACTTCACAACTCTTGTCGATACATACGTAAAATGTATAGTATTTATCATACAATAATATGTTGCAATTGGTAATTGTTGTAAGTGTAATGCTGTCTCATTAGCAAAAATACATCAACGTTAAAAAATATTGGGTCAAGCCACCATAGTCAGTATATGAATAAAAAAAGTGCAACATTTATTACGATTTAGGACGGACCTTGCCGTCTCTTGTTTTACGTTATTATAGTGTTCCGCCCGTGTACAGACACATGTACAAGAGAAAACTCACTAACCAACATCTAATGATAAGTCAAAACTAAAATGTAGTCACTAGTCACCATAGTCAGCGCATATATAAATTAATAAATTAAACATTTGTGATGAAAGTACCCACAACTCTGACAAATTATTATAGAAATTCTCCGCGTACAGACATATGCGGGAAAAATTCTGTAATTTACATTTTCAAATAAATACGAATTCTCTAATCATATATATAAGAGTTAGTAAAACTATATCTATATTTTTCTAGTACTAATACTCCCATTCCTATTAGGTTTAAAAGGTGATGTGGCGGCATCTCCTACCTATATGGTTCGACACATTGGTGCAAAAGCGTATATCATTGAAAGACTCATTGCTGCATAAATATTGCAAAAGGAAAACTGAAACGGATTTTCCCCGCCTCAGTAAATCCAAATGATATGAAGGATCGTAAGCTATCATATTATTTACAGTTGGAACTTACGTTGTAAGCACATCTGTTATTCATGATATTAATTTAAATTTATTACTTCCGTTTTAAATCATTAGTCTCTTTCTCTCTCTCTTAAAGGGTTGACTTGTTTAACCATTAATTTATTGAATCAGATTAATATCTATTTTTTAACAATTATATTTTTGATAAAGTCACTTAATATTAATTACTATAGAACAAAATTAAAAAAGAACGTGGTAGTATAAACAACGTTATGCAACGCATATAATTTTAAAATATTCATTCATATCTGCAATGTCTGTAGGTAGTAGAGTTAGTGCTAAATATGTACCAAAGTCATCATTTGAATGAGATTCGAACTGAATAAAGAATATTGTTAATTATTCTTGTATATTCTAGGTTTTGACACTGTCGGCTTGTTTCTCCAAAATCACGTCATTGCAAATTTAATAAAAAGTTGACGCCAACGTTACATGAAACATGCATTTACGTATCTTTAAATATTATTCATTTTAAAACTTATGACATAGCAACACAAATATTGCAGCCAACTATATTCTTGTAATAAAGAAAACTTTTTCTTAATCGTGTAATTATTAATATATCATTGCAAATTATTAAAATTGTCAATATTTTTTTTCAAACAAATACGCTTTAAAGCATGTGCTTACATGGCCGACCATTTTCATAGTTTGTAGCGATTCAAACCCTGATAAAACTATATAAACATTCCAATACGTTCATTGTTACAATTAAATACTAAATAAGTGTACATTATCTCCCTCTGGTAAGCCGTAAGCAAATATATGATGCAATGAACTGTGTATGTCTACCTATCTATATCAGCATGAATGCCGGTTTTTACGAAGACCGTTATTGACCTGCTTGATAGGGTAAAGCTATGCATTTTCCTTGGAGAAGCCAACGTTTCTGAAACACACAAAATTAATGCTGACCATATATAACATAATATATTTTAATTTTTCCAATTATTACTATGACTGCTATCGTGATAATGCCTAACTAGTCTCCTCAAGTAATTTAAGCTATCAAGAGTGTACTAATAGTAAAATCTAATACGTTCCAGTAATAATTAGTTTTTGTTTCCGGACGGAGCATGATCATTCCGAAATAGTACGATATTGGTCTTTGTGATCGTAGAGTGAAGCGAAGAAGCTTTACCTCAACAGTACCATTATCACGTCTACCTTCAATTGTCTGCATCGGAAACTTATGTCGAATCATGTTGTTGCTGACCTCGTGACATTGCACCATTCGTGCCACAATAATACAGAATACCGTGTAGAATGCAGCGGTGATTAGCACAACACAAACATACAAGGGAGTTGGCATGAATGCCAAGCCGACAAGACACAAATAATTGCCAAATACTGCAATGACGAACCCAAAACACATTGCTATTCCCAACCCCTACCGCATACATTCCCTGCCCCCTTCTATAACATATTGTAGCTGCTGATAAATCGCGACAGCTTCTTGCAAATTCATTTGACGTTGTATCTCACTGAGAACATGAGGTATCCTCACATTACCCACAGTCCACCCGGTACGGTTGAATCTACTGCCTCGCTGCTGCATCGGATGCAGCAGCCAATCAGCAACTACCATGCCGCCGAGTGGCATGCAACCGACGACGAGGAGAGA
>JAHZNE010004852.1:0-26098 GCA_027744055.1 Callyntrura sp. NNG-2020
ACTAACAATTAACAATTGATTTGCATCTACGTTTTTAATTCAATTGGAAGTATCAATTAACTCAATTGTTAATTGTTAATCGCCAAATACGATTGTTAGTTCCTCAATTACCAAAGCCTGGGTAAGACATGTTATGTTGCAATGAGTAAATTTTTTTAAATAATGTTGGACGTCGGACTTCTGTTGGCTACTAAGTTTTAAAACCCCTACATTTTAATGCGCAATAATTGGTGTAGGCAGACGTGCGCATGGTTTATAATTGCATTTTAGATCTGGGATGACTCATCCAGGAGGCATCTCAGCAAAATACTCGCAATCCATATTTAAACAAACATTCTACTATAAAAGACTAAGACAACTGTGGTATGTAACATGTAACTTTTCCTCATTCTCGCAATGAATATTTATTTCGGGTGAGATTCTGGTCACTTCCTCCACAGTTGGTATTATATATCATTCCTTCCAGGACACTTTTGTTTGTTACCGGGACGACTTATGAATCCACAATATAATTTTGTTCATTGAATAAAGTGGATTCTTCATAAAAGTCTTGCACATGTACGTGAGGAGAGTTTTTAAACGTATACCCCTACACTAAAAGTATAAAGTACATGCTCTACATACGCAACTGTTGGTGTAAAATCGATAATAAAAGGCACATACCGAGGCTGAAAACCTGCAGATAAAAGCACTTGAGCATAATGTATTACAATACTTATCTACACATATAACTTGTGTAATTAGAAAGCAGAGAGTAGTGGCCTGTCACAGTGCCAAAATAATAAATGTAGCATTGCCAGTCGATTGTCAAGGACATTTCAGGAGAAAGGACACTGGAAGATAAATGATAAAAAGAAAGGTAATGTATAACCAGCCTCAAACAACATTACAGTCAAAATGGGCTTCGACAAAAAGTTGGCGGACAAACATTAGCGAATTCCTGTAACATCAAAATAAATTTCAACGGAACGCCAACTTTTAGTAATTGTCCTTTCATGTAATAAAGCGATTATGACAGCTTTTAGCCACACAAAACGACACATAGAGTAGGCAATTGCTTATAAGCGGTTCTAAGTTGTACTGTAACAGTTTCTCTAACGTTGATGGAATGCGGTATTTTGTTGAAGTTAATTTTTAGAGAAATTAGGTGATGGAGAAGATCTGCATACATCGGACATCTCGAACAATAAATCTTGAACAAGTACAGAAATATACGTAAATGAATATTATTATTATTGGAAATTATTATTTGTAGAAATATTAAGAATGTACTCGGATCTGCACTAATAATAGTACTAGATCGCTAAATCGAAAAATAATTTCCGTAAAATTCTTAATAATATCCGGGATTTCAAACATAACCCCACGATAGTTAAATGATAAAATGAAAGTTACCACCTAAGTGTAGAGAGAGAGAGGGAAAGTTCTTACTTTTTAAGATTTTTTTGTTAGTAGTTGTAGCTATAACAAAGATAATTTGTCTTTTGACATGTTTGCACTCAGCGAGTCATTAATGCTATTTATAGGTTAGGCATCTAGGCCTCACGTCGTTAGCAGTGTTGATGGTTGGAGAAAGGTACCACTTACAGTGCTCTTTCTTATTTTTTATCTACCTTTCACTCAAACATTGTATCCTGCTTCTGTAAAAAAAATATGATGGAAACGGTATGCTGTTATAAATTAAAAAGTGGAGTGTGTGGGTGAGTGAGCGACAAAATGTGATTTCATTATGATAGAGAATCGTCACTTACAAACTACTTCGTAGACGGCGATAATTACCTTGTTTGTGTAGCTAACATTAAAACGACAAGGCTCTTCCAAATGTAATTTGACGTTTAATGTCAGGATGTGCGGTGATGAAAGATATAATAAAGTTGTCTGCAGTCTCCGTTTCTTGAAGTATGAAAAGTGTTCAACTTACTAGTACTAGTAATTCAGAACGCTATCCATTAGGAACATTATGAAAGGAACAATCTTTGTAGTGGGGATAGATACTGACAAATGCACATATTCTTATAATTTGTGCAGAATACAAACATGATATTTGTTAGACGCTATCTTGTTGGTAAATACAAAATTCTATGTTTAAGTGATAAAATCAAAGGCTGTGTACGACATGTCACTACCAGCTACTCCAATGGCCCACACTATATCATCCAACTTGTTAGCTAGTTAAATGTTTTAAATGAGAATTATTTTGTGCGACAGTTATTCGGTTATGCGTTGCTTGAATAAAATTAACGCAAGAGAATGAAAAATTAGCTAAAAGCTAAATTAACGCTGAAAGGCTGCTGAAAGTTCAGTTGTTAAGATATAGTACAGGTCTCATGGGAACAATATATTTTAATTTGCTAATTTAATTTGTCCAGATGTAATTTATGCGGTTACGATACCTCCTTGACTCATAAAAATGTTGAAAGAAAGGGACTTTTGAGTTGAGTTAAAAGTATTTGTTAAGTTTTTCTAGTATTTCCTTTGAATATTTGACTTTTAATATTTGAAGCTAGTTTGCGTAATGTTTTTCATTAAATGATACCGTATCTATTGATACAAGGTAACCCGAACCGTCAACTTTTAACATGAGCTTCATTCCATCATCCCGGATTTCCCATCTATTTTATATAACGATCTTTTGTTGGAATAAACAATCACACACGAGTCATCCTTGAAAATACGCCTTTTTCCTGTTTAATTCTAAATCTATGCTCTTTTGTGATTAAAGAATATATATTCGTATATTCGAATATATAAAACATAAGTATTCAGTATCCAACTACGATGATGTGAATCTTGATTTGTATTTGAGAATTTTACTTTTTTTAGTAGCAAATTTTTGGTAGGGTTCCCATAGATAATCACTAACATGAGCTTGTTTCCAAATTTCCAGGTGGCGTAACCCTTTCATTTATCATTCTTCGAGAAATATTAAACTTACAAATATTTCTGTACACACTTTCTGTCAGTATCTCTAACAGGAATCTGTCGTGTAACGAAAAAGTGGAACTGTAACCAAAAATATTGCGAATCACGTAATCGATAATTTTTTTAGACAGACAAACGAACTTTTACAATCCTTCCAGCTTACAATTCCAACACGTGCAGGTCTAATTTGAAACTCAGCGTTACCTTGAAAAAAGTTGTTCATTTGTCGCACATAAAACATAAATTCATCAGTTGCTAGTTACTTGAAAATGTTTTACCATGTGCCCTTGCAGATGTCATTCAGATTGAGGATGTAGTAAGCTTTATGTAGCATTGCCTAACCCATCAACATAAAGATTGAAGGTACTCATCTTTGTTGATCGTGAACTTGCGTTATGTAGTGAACTGAACCATTTTCTTCTTGTCCTCCTAGATTCACTCACTCAACGTCAGTGCTATAATATAAAGTGTCTCCAAAATACACCTGCAGGTGTTCCTGAAAATACAAATTCACAGTCGCGCTATTTCTCATTTATACTTGTTTAGACATATACTTCCACCTACGTGCACCTGTCATGTCAAGTATAATGTTGCACGGAGAAGGCTCAACGATTATTACCTTTACACTAATACTAATATTATTCACCGGCAAGTGCTCCCATCACCCATCACCCTGCCAACGACTGTCTGTTTTTATGAATACAATCGCAATGATTACTACAACAGTAACAACAATTTAATTGGTGTAAAATTTACTTTGACAAAACATATTTTTAGGTAACGTCAATCTCTTCAAAAATGTGTGTCGCGTCTTTTGAAGAGTGCTTGTGCAAGAAACATAAGCATAACTAAAATTGCGACAGGAGTTTCAATCCGCCAATGGACAGGTGTATGCACAGGTAGGAGAATAGGTGCACAACAAACAATATTCCTTCAGTGGCACGGCCATGTTGCGTTGTAACTTGTCAGTCCACCCACGCCATACTAATGCATAGAAATATAAAAGTTTGCCCGCTGATTTTTCAATGAATCACCAGCATTTGCCGTTACTAAACCTTTTTACGACGCTCCCAAATTTTTTCTAGCTCAATTTCTACTAATACTCCCATACTTCTTGTGCACCTGCGATATTATATAATTTATACTAACCCTATAACAAATATTCCGTCAGCTTACAGCTGTATATTTTCTTATTGGCGCACACAAATAGCATAACCAGCTCCAAGTCAACACGTTTCTCACATATAACCCGCTTTACGAACACTCTAAGACGTAACGACGACCCCACTATTATCTCTTTGTCATGCCATCTTTTATATTTCAGTCTTGTACACCGATTTTATCGCATTCATTTTCTCCACTTGGTATTCCCCAGACCGTTTGCCCAATCCAGCTGAATCCATATTATAGCCAATGCCTGATACCATTTTGTGGCCAAGTTCCTCTCTCTCTCTCTCTCTCCCTTTCGCTCGCTCCCGTTCCCAAGAAGAACCAGCGTACATGGAAAATACCAAAGAAAAACGTCTGCAGCAACTTTTGGTTTAATTAGCATCCAGCCTGGTGCATTTCATCCTTACCACTGTCTGTCTCGGAGGGTTTTATGTACATTGGCGTTAATAGCCGACTGTGTAATGTCTCACAAACCATTTTCCATCTTACAGCAGACGTCGTGTCGAATTGCCCATCCAAATGGGCAGAGTCGTTTGGTGTGTGTGTCATGTCATGTGTTGTTATGTATATTGCTGTTATTAGCTGTTGCTTCAATAAAAGCTTCCCTTCGAAGATTCTTTTTTGTTTTTGATGCTTCCATTTTATGTCACTCTTCCATTTTATTTGCCAATTTTCTCTTGTACGACACTGTTGTTCCTCTTTGTTCACAAAATAGAGAAGAGCTACAAAAGGGGATTGAAAATAAACGACGAAATGGAATATGTGAAAGGGCTACAAAAGGCTGACAATGAAAGTATGGAATTATTATGGCATCTTCTGTATGCAAGGCACGTATTTTAGATACTAGAAGCAACCGACAGCGCCTGAAAATATAACGACTACTTTCCTAAATTAAAGTTTTTAACGAAAAAAAATCAAAAAGGGTAGTCCCCAGATCGTGCTTATTTGGCAAATCGGATATCTACGCACAAGGGGCAACCTGAAACAAATTATTTTCCAAGCTCCTATAAACGGACCAAAAGGTAATGCGCCGTTATAAAACTGTGGGAAAACTCTTCGTATTGATTTGATTTACAGCGTATTTGGAAGTAGCTATCAGTTTTAATATTTAACGGATTCCCGCTCTTTCGATCAGTGCTGAACGTAGTAACATATGCTCTCTAGGAAACATTGATGGTTCGATAGATTAAATGTCCACTTTTAGACCTTGTACTTACATTCAATTCTCCTGTCCAATCTTTATCCCTAACCACGTCAGACAAGCGACTTTTGCTTAACAGCAGGTTTTTATAAATGTTTAAAATTTCCTTTGCAATAAATTGAGGATATGTTGTGATCCACCATTCAGGTCGCTACCCCCGTTACGTCCGTCCGCTACGACTTGCTTAGTAGTCTTGTAGTAGCGAAGCCATTCATTCCTTTTATTGAACTCGGTGAATACCATGGATTCACTTTTTTCATCGCAGTTGTGTCCATTCTGTACATTACAGTACACATGTTTTATTAAGGAAATGTACTCCCGTTTAGCCTTTCCCATGATACACCTAATGCTCATAAACCTTTATCTGGCCCGGTGGCACACATATATTGTATATAACTTGCCGCCGTGTGTTGTAATGTATTTTTAATATAGCACGCTTTAAAAGTATACGTATACATGCCTTGCCAGCACGTTACACTTTCTCCAAAAACAAACTATTTTTTCTACGAGGTTCGTCCGCTGGTGCTTTTGCACCAACTGTTGTTTGGTTTAAACCGCTTTTGTCCGATGTGTGCTGTAAACCGCAAAGAAAACAAGAATGTAGCCTTGAAACACCAATAAGTGCGCGGTTCCTCTTGAAACCCCACAAGCTATCGTTCTCGACTGCCGTTTGTAACCAACAACATCATGTGTGTTCGCCTACACGCAAGCGAATTCATTTTAATCAGTGCGGCTTATATGGATTTTTAATTAATTCGATAAACTAGTTACAATACAAGCAAACACAGAGAAAAACAGGCGTCACATATGAAACGAACAAACCAAAATGAGCCAAAGTGGGAACAATGCACAAAATCTTGTGTCGACGACGAGTTTCTGCCTTTGTAGTCGGAATCATTCCGAGTTTCCCACACACGCACAAAGCGACATACCTCTACCTCGCCACAAAACCATCCCGTTTTTGCACACTAGTTGGATTATGTGACTACGAATGGCATAAATACATTATAATAAATATAATACATAATTGCAAAGTAAGAGAAAAACGGGATAAGCAGTCATCCTGTCTCCCTCTTCATGTCGTATTGTCTTTTTAACTCATCACTCAGTTTTTCGCATTGTTTTTCAGCACTGCCTCTCTCTCTCTCTCTTGGTCGAGGGATCCCTTTCACAAAAGACATGCTCTTTTGCAAAAGGAAAGTAAATAACTTTGTGTAAAAAAACCACAACGCTGTCGTTGCTGGCAATACCAGCGAATAGTAGTACCATTCATGGCGATCTGTATGTGTATGTTCAACTTGGCCAAACAAACCTTTTAATAGGAAACATTGAAACATGTCTTTTTTCTCGCGTTCTCTGTGCTCTTATTCAAGATGTTTGCTTCCGAGAAAGACTAAAAAGAAAAGAAGTGTGAGCTCACTCTCTCCCCCTCTCTCGTCTCTGTGGGTCCTCGTTTTCAATCAATAAAATTGTGGAACATTCATACCAGAGGGGAGAAAGCGAGAGCCAACAGGCATGCCTTTCATTTCACACTCCATCCATCCATGCCACCGCACACATTGCTACTGCTGCTCTACCCTTACTCACTGTACTGTAGGCCTTCGTTTGGCACCATTACCACCACCACCACTACCATTATTTCCCAGTTTTTTGCAGTAGACTGAAAGAGACTCGAAAACGTACACGCTTTTACCTTACCACCACACGTTGCTAAAAAACGAGAATGGACCTTCTAAAGGCCAGGTTACTCAGAAAGGTTCACCCTTTTCGCTCTACTGTTCAAAAATACATATAGTAAAGGCCGCTGTGGATGGTGCTTGTGCACTCGTCGATAACAACACTGTATATGTGTTTGTGTTTGGGCGCTTGCTTCAATCTTTTATAGCATATAGCATGTGGTAATAGTATGCATATCGCGGGGGTACTTGCGCTGTTTGCCCTTTCTCTCGTTTCTCTCTCTCACTACCGTTGGATATTTCATTCAAAAAATGCTTTCCTTTTCTTGTTTACCCAGGCACTTAACATATTTCCCAATCAGTTACCCACTTTGGCTAAGAAACTGCACATATAGCAGTAGCAGCGGGAGTACACCTTTTGGCAAGTGGCAATGACAGGTAGTTAGTTGTGATTCTGAAAGAATCTCTCTTTATACAAGTACTTCTTTTAAATGTACCTACTCAAAGTTGAACAAAAGTACCGTTTACTTGTAACCCCACAAATATATCATCATTTACACACCTCGAAAGCATACATATTGCATACGTATGCTACTTTTAAAGCGCGACTCCTCATGAAAATTCATCATGAGTGTAAACGGGGTTGGCTTGCAACGCAAACTCGAGGGGGTGGTAAACTGAAGGTGTTATACGTATGCTACATATAATCAGTTATATAGGTACTTATGCATATACACCATAAAAACTAAACTATACTCCCTCCGCCCACATACAGTCCGCAAGATTAATGTTTCCCTCACCTTTGAAAAAATTCGTGGGAAAGACTAAACAGCCTCCTGCAAACGAGGAATAAACGAAGTAGCTCTACCTTTAGACGAGCAGAAATAATAGAAGCATCGTCGTGGTATTTTTGTGAGCTTAGACCTAACTTAAAAACAAGGATATTATATATAATCTCAGACATGCATGCATGGAAGAATTTCTTTAAATTTCAGCAAATGTTTTAAATAAACATAAAATAACTAGGGCTGGTGGAATAGACATATGGTTTTTACTTTTTCTCTTTGTCTCTACATGTGTTTTATATACTTGAACAATACTCTAAAGTCCATAAGGTCACTTTGAGAAAACAGAAAAAGAAGATATAAGAATAAACAAAGTTTGTATCATCTATCGTCACCGCAAAGTTTAATTTTTAAAAATCTACAATTCATAATGTGTTTCGGTAATATGGATAACGACTAAGAACGTACAGCATTTCTCGATATTATAAATTCAAGAAATACTTTAAGGCATTTACTTATAAAATAAATGTAAAGGGTCGTCCTTTCCATCCTCATATTCATTCTCCTTTCCTCCATATTTGACCAATATACATTGTGCCACTTCATATTGTTTTTAACAAATGAACGATAAAATTTAAGAGAAACCAGGTTATTTATTGTACTACTTCACGTTTTCTACACATTTCTCCGAAAATTGAACGGAATTTTTCCAATGGTGTACAGAAAAATAATGATCATATGTGTGTATACATCAATAGGTGGTTGGCTCCTCAGACCTTAGACAATATTTGAGATGATGCCTTAACATAACAAAAACGTTAATAACTTTTGCTCGTTTTGAAACGTACTGTCACTTCCCAGGTCCTAGAAAAGCTGCTATGGCTATGACTACCGCATAATTTGCAAAACTGTTTTTGAACACGTAAAACCATAGTGGGGAGTACATTAAAGCTCAACAATAGCTTCTTTCTTGTTGGTCGAAGGAAACAAGTTACATATATTGCGTTCCATGTAATATAGTCTAGATGTTTCAGAGACCTCGTCGTAGTATGCATGAGGCGATGATAATGTGATATGTGATAGGCGTTTTCAAAGAATATATAAGGATTAAGCTACTGAATCCTCTCTTGTTTGGTGTTTCTGTCTCCCCTTTGCTGTTACCTAAACTCCCTGAAAGATTTTGTAGCAGCGAAAACATTTTTTTTGTATTTTACCCCTTTGTTTCTTAACTTATCCTTGTCCAAACCAAACCACCATAACAACGTCCTAATACCACTTCCAGCACCATAGCAGAGCACCACATTCACACATACACACACTCATATCAAAAGCAAAGTTTTTGTGCGAAATGGAGCAAAATAATTTGTTATCCGATATATAAGAGAATGCCTACCTATTATTTTAGTAAAATACAAATGCACGAGCTTACAAAGTAGGTATTTAAGTAACTGCGAAAGTTTGAATTAATTTTGTGTATTCTATTAGCCTGTCAGGTATAATAGCCAGCCTGGTCGGGTAATATAACGGCGGGCACACAAACACGGCGTGGGGAAGATGCACAAACAGTGTAAAAGAGAACCCAGGCAGTCTACCTCACATTCCGGAGCACAATTTCATTTCGGTAAAACATCATCTAATAACGATTTCATGAAACACAATTTCCGGGAAAACCAAAGGCTTCCGTGCCGAGCGCTCCCCAAGGGGCAGATTGAATTTCAGCACTAGAGAGAAAATAATATATCGAGGAAAGTGTTGTAGTGCTATTTTGTGGTATAGGTAGGTAGGGATGCATCATTAACATCGTCATCGTCTCCGTCGTCATCAGGGTATACTGTCGTTGTGTTCTTAATTCTTATTATATACGTGGCACAATAAAAACCGAAATGGAGTGAGTGTGTGTTTATTTTTTGTGTGGTTGGAATACAACTATGAAAGGTACTCACAGTTGAAGTTTTAATGGTAGCTTGCAGTTAATTTGTCATCAACTGTCGACAGTAAGAAGAAGTGTGCCTGTTTTAAGATTCCCGATTCCCTGCCAAAATTTTATTTGGAAGAAGAAAAGTAATAATAATGTGGTAGCGGACATAAAATCAGAAAATGATTATGACCTGAATGACCTATTTTGTAGAGACGGAGAGCACATAATGTTGAAAAATGAACCATGACAGGTTTATTATTACTTTCCTGACCAATATTATAGCTAAGTTGGTCGTAGAACGGCGAAAATGACATTTTTGATAAATGAGTAATGCAAAATTTGAGAGCAAGAAAATATATTATTGTAGTATTTAAGTTTTTGTTCAGCACAGTACAACATACAGAGTTGTGAGAGAATGATGTATATACTACTGCGAAGGGAGTATAAATAAGAGTTTACTGACCTTGATGGCTTCCGTTCGGAACGGTGAATCAGCCAATTCTGAAGAATCACACCGTCTCGGATGGGAATGATGCTGGGACGGGTGACGTATCCACTGTGTACTGTTGACGGACGTGTTGACCGCTTCGGGTCGCAAATTTTGAGCTACAACCGATGGGCCTACTTCGCCTACAGGCACACTACCAGTTCCACCACTTTCTCGTCTCCACATGAACGATCCTAAGGGAATAAACCAAAAGAGAAATTGTCAAAAATATAATATAATAATGCAAAAGGAAAGTCCCTACAATCCTGAAACTTGCCAACAACTTTTAGGAAACAAGCAAGTTCACTTATGTGATTGTGCCCCTTGCCCCGCCCTCAACGCCAGTTTTCTCTTTTGATTGTAATACTGAAAAGTACACTGCAAACTACATATCTTCTTTCCCCTTACGGCCGATGAATGGAACTTTGCAGCCCGCTTAAATCCGTACACTTATTAAGTAGCAGCAGCTATTAAACGACTTCTTGCAAATGTCCGTACCCGTATGTCCTTCTGTTACCACGACAACTCGGAAACTAGGACAGCTTTTGTTACTGTGAATCTATTTTTTAACGTTTACCAGTTCTAAACTTTTCAAATATTAGCTGCTCTTTCGCTACTTCTCTACATTTCGATTGTAGTTCGTTTTATTCGTATACATTCTTATTACAATACCACATGGTTTTCCTGACGCTTCAATGACTACGAGAAATGACAAGTGTGTTTATCTACGCTTCTCTTTTTTGTTTCTTTATTACCATCACCTTTCCTGCGTAGTAAATAAGAGCACGCTCGGTCGTTTTTTCTAGCTTAACTTTCTTCTCTCCTTTCTCTTTCAGCTTGGCAAAGTGTTTATTTATACCTGTATTTTACACGTTTTAGCACAAAAAGGTAGCCAAGCTTACACAAATCGTGTTTCCGCTCTGTTGTTTTATTTGGTGTTGGCGGTGCAAAAGTGAATAGATGCAGGCATGCAAGTATGGTGGTGTGTTAAACTTTGTGTGTATGAATGAAAGTGGAGCCAAGGAAGCACTTAAATTGGATTGGAATACAACCAGGTTTGTTTTATTCATGTCATGATACAAAATAACAAAAAAAATCCGTCTGGTCCTGTTTGTGTTTGTTTCTCTCTATTTGACTGAGGTTTTGGGACGTATAAAAAAATCAAAGTATTTTAAAAGGTAAATATACACCTAGAGAGGACTGAGATAGAGATACAAAATTTCGATATAAATTCATTGATGTGTGAGGAGTCGTTGTAGAGAAATTTTAGGTATGTATCTGCACATATGGACGATTTACGGCTCACCGGAGAGATCCTAATAGGCATGCTCTGGAAAGGGGAACCGTAAAAACAAACGATTTCGGCAAAAGGAACATAGTGTAACAGCATAGAATGAACTGTGAGGTGGCAGAGTAAAACACACAAATACTAACCGATTTTTATTCCATTTGCAAACAAATCGGTACAGCAAGACAAGAGAGCCGCAACGGTGATGGTGAGATCATATCTCGCAGGTTATGAGAAAATATCTCCTGCCAAAAAGCCCAGTCAAACTTTTTGCTAAACTTATTGTATGAATATATTAATGAACATACAAACACACTCACGTGTACACGGATAATATTTGCCACCAAAGAAACTTTCCCCTGGTGCTCCCTATTCAGTGACATAGTAGGTAGATGCGTAGATCGTAGATGTGATAAAAATGAGCATGCCAAACAGGGCCATGGCGATGTAGTAGTTTGGGAGAGAGAAAGAGAGAGAGAGAGGTAAACATATTCTTATACAAATATCTTGTCTCATTTTATACAGCATCGGCATTTGTTTTACTCGCCGACATTTGTTTACATTAGCAAACAATGAGGAACAGGAGGAAAATAAAAGAATGCCGACAAATTTCGGCGAAATAATGGCATAACAAAGACGAGACTGTGTAGTTGGATAGGTGAAATACGAATTTGGTACACGTTAGCTAAGTATATTGAACTCCGTGCAGAAAAACGACATTATTTTGGGCTGGTAGCTTCACAGGGTGCAATTTAATATTTCACTACCACGCTCTTACCTACCCAATAGCACATGATATGGGCTTAGACGACGTTTATATAACTATCCCATTGTCTACCGGTGGTTGGGTAACTACACGTTCTTTTTTCTAACAGTCGTTTTCTCTCTTATTCACTTGCCCCATTTTCAACCCATCTTTTTATTTGCTATTTCCATTTTCTTTCACTACCACTCCTCGTTTCTGCTACCTTTCTTTTTCTGCTCCTGCATTTCACCTGATTGCTGGAAAGCCAAAACTAATGTAACTGAACAAACTACTATTAATGACAACGTGTACAATAGTAATAAGGCTGGTAATTATTAATAGAGTTTCAAATATTATGACCTTTACTAAATGTATAGACATAAACTTCCTCTGTTGTTCTTCTCATCCAAAATTAGTGTATTCATTACGGGATCTTACAGGGATATGCATAAAGATTTTTTTTCAAGATAACATACATGGTTGATTAATGCTCTATGGCGACGAAAACTTCCATGTACAGTTTAAATACGCGCTTAGAAAATAGTAGTCCACACCTAAGTAACCGAGTTTTTAAGTGTATTACAGTTAATTATTGTGTTCAAAGAAATTTAGGCAGTTCGCTTTATGTTAGTTTCATTACGATATAATCAACTTGTTATTTAAATGAAAAATAAAGGCATTTTCATTTTGTTACCATATGTTCTTCCAATTTTAATATTTTGATTTTCTAACAAAAGAAAAATGATACATGTGCTATATGGAGTAGTAAAGAGCATTTAAAAAGACTCCCGTCAACAGTTGACGTGCACAAAACAATCAATTATAATATTATAAATGTTCTCCATTTTCAGGATAACTGGTGCAAACTTCATTTCGTGAATCCAAAAACGGAGCTTAACAAGCTAAACATGGGCGAGTTTTTAACGAACTATACCACTCACTCTATTTAGCCACAGCCTCATTGTTCCCAGTCTCTACAAATATTTGTGGTGACTGGTGAAGTACTTCGTTTTCGGGAATATTTTTCACATGCTTTCACCACCGGGGAAACATCGTAAATTTTCAATGTTTCCTCCTCTTTTCCTCGACATAAACAACAAACGTAAGTGTATCCATCTGAATCTCTTTACCAGTCCACCCGATGAATTGCATATTACGTTGCCTGCACACCACTTTCTATACGTTTTTAGGTGTAATGTTATATTTACAACATGTGAGGTGGCGAAAGCTGCCCTTATGTATACCATATAATTTGTCTGTTTGTCTGCATGCACCTAACTAACATTTGTGGGATTTACAACCGTTAGTTGTTATTTTAAACATAGTTTAAAGAATGATGCAAATCTCTCCATTGGTGCGATTGAATAATTAAAAAGAAAGTACACATTTTCCTCCAAACTCCTGCGACATGCCAAAAGGGCAACGTAATTTCCACTACAAATTTCCTTGCATCAGCAAATATAACGTGGGTTTTATTTTGCTAGAGAACTACCTGATAGCTTCCTTGTGAGCAATTGCTCGTTTCTTTCTTTATTCTGGAATTCTCTTGGCTCCTTTGTTGCATGCATGATGGCGGTGAATAGTGAATGGTTAATGTTCTGGAGAGTGTGTTCCAGTAAGAAAAGGAAAATGAGAACTTTCCCTTTCAGCTGCTATTAACGGCTGCTGAGTGTCAGCTTATCTCCGTGATCGCTTCACGTCTACTGCTTCGCTTTTTTCTTTGAGATCAAACAACTTTATACTTCTACCAGAATATTATCTGCTACCATATTCCATTCCACTCATTCTATAAAACAACCTGCAACGTTTCGTTAGATGGTGCATTAACTTTCCCTTCTTCTTTTCCATCCAGTTTTGGCTCCGGCATACTTGAAGAACATTTAACCACTACTTCACATAAGTATGTATTTCCTTTATCAAAAAGTGTATATATTATTATTATTATTATTCCGCTGTAAATGTCCGCCACATGATATATGTAGTTTGCGACGAACTAACCAACAGATTTTTGTTTTCCCTAATAGGTGTCTAATTATGGGTTAGTTACCATCAATGTGTCGAGTCTAATGAAAGTCGTCGAGGTTGGTGGTGATATGCTTCTACATCAAATAGGTTTCAGTTTATCTTGAATAATTTAATTAGACACCTGTTTTACATTTCACGACGACGACGTGCCTATTTTTTTATAATGTTGTCAGCAGCAGTCGTCTTCATGTAAATACGTACGTGTGTGTGCGTGTGAGTGTGTGTAACCGTTTACGTGAATGTTTAAAGGTATATCCAACCTTTCAACCAAAAACGGACACGGACAGCATTTCGGCAAACACGCTGCATTATGACGACTTATCTGTTGTATATTTTACGACTTTTGGCTTCACGTCTGTTTCGAGTTGGAAACCGGTGCCCACAACATCATTGCAGGGCAGGAAAAATTAGAATGTCTACTGCCATAAATTTTTAATTAGTTTTATCTATTGCTCTCTCTCCGTTCCAAATTAACTCAAGTAGAAAAGGAGGAAATGTCAGCAAGACAGGCTTCATTGTGTTTTCTCCACTGATACAGTCTTGCTGGAAACCTGTCTTCTGAAGGAGCAGTTTAAAGCAGGTCGGCATAGCGGTCGTAAATATGTAAATAGTAAAATGGAAAAGATGGAATTTCCCTGACACTGGGGATTTAACTAAAAGTTAAAATAAACGTTTCTCTTGCGACTTGGGTAGACCTTTATATATTTATTACGACTACGATGATGGCCCAGCGCTTTTTGTATTTATTAAAGAAATACAAACAACCAAACAAAATCTTTTAACGTTCCGGCTCGTATTCTCCTCAGTGCAGTGTGCATGTACATTCAAGAACGTATACATCTCCTAATGATCCCAAAAACGTTCTTTTATTGTCCGGGAAAATGTTACAAAGATATTACCCATAAAAAATCCCACTTCTCGTTTTTTCGTTAAAAAATCATCACGACTTTTACGAGAGGAGCATAATTGCCAATTTATTTAATGTATACTGTGTAATATCACTCTCTGCATGGGTCTGTCACTTTTGTCCAGAAGAGTACATCAAACGTTTCCATTCCTGTTGCAGTTTTGAAGCTTCCCCTCTTTCCCCATGAAAGGAGAACACAGAAAACTCTCTCAGTTTGTTTTTTTTTCTCCCATCAATTGATGCACATATACTGACTACGGACGTCTACACACAATAATGACGATACTTGAACAAAAAATATATTATAATTGTCATCTTCAACAAACCATCAAAAGAAACCCCAGTTTTTGAGCAGGCATCGCGGGTATTTGTAGCTTTCAAAACGACATCTCAAGTCTCCCTCAAATTATAAATCCTGTACATGCACCAGGTTACGTGCGGCTACGTCTCTCTTTCAAGTTATGTTAAATGCATACATTATTCTGATAGTCATCATCATAATACACAAAATACAATCGACTTTCGTGTTTATTTTTGGGCATTATCACTCACAATGGAAAATGAAAGATAGAACAAAAACTTCAAAGAAATTTGCATGAAACGTTATTACTGTTACCGTCAGCCCCACTACTGCTGCAGCATAACTTGTGTAGGAAAAGACGGCAGGAAAAATAATGAGATGGGAAGGAGAACAAGGAAATGTAAAAATTAACAAGTAAAATCATTTCCTTAAAAATGATCAAAGGAGTCATGGAGTTGAATTTTGTGTGGTTTAGTATGGTGGAGGATCGTACAGCACTGGAGCGGAATAACGAAACTGACAGTGTAGAATTGAAAGAGATGTTAATATAATGCTATGAAAATTGTGGTGGTTTTGGGTAATTTTCTCTCATTTACATAATAATAGGCAAAATAGGCATGCCTTTTATGCAACGAATACCCCTGCACTCGTGGTTTTATTGCGGTCTGCTATTCTATGTAAGGGGTACGGCGGTCCTTGAGCGTTTTTTAAGTTTTCGACGAGTAAAAAATGAAATGTAAGCGGGAGGGAAAAGACGGGCAGAAATAAAATGACGAGTTACGGTTGAGGTGGATTGAAATTACTCTTCATGGTGAAATGCGAAAGTAAAAGGTATAGCTACAGCACGAAACAACGCAAGACTCTCTGGAATTCTGAGGAGTTTGATTGAATGACAAGCGAAAAGGGAATTATTATGTGAGTGAGTGTACACACGCTCATTTACTTTTTCCTGTGCCTTTGTTTCCCTTTCATGTATCTTTATAAGNTTCCTGTGCCTTTGTTTCCCTTTCATGTATCTTTATAAGAGTGCATCATCATAATATATACCGTAGTTTCTCTAATAAATAACGCATCCCACAAAAGTACGGAACACATCGCTCAAAATGTAAGATACGGATGGTGAGCGTTATACATTTGGAAGCGGAAGGACAAAAGCGCTTATCATTACCAGACACTTTGTATTTTTACTTTGTTCATGAAAGCTATATATCTTTTACATTGATAATACTGGAAAACATTTTAAAGTTTAAACTTGAATTTAACGGATGCATTTAGTGGTAACGCTAATAATAGTAAATATAAAATAGCTTTTGTTTGTTTACAGTAAAGTAAGTTCTTACAATGAATAAAATTAAGTAAAAATTAAAACCCAATTTTAGAAAACACTCCATTTAGTCCGTAAACAGTTATTGTTATAAACACCTTTGCAACAAATGGTTTGGTATGTACTGTAAAAACTGGAAGGGGTTCTACTTTCAGCTGGTTTGCTAGCCCATCTCCCCTCCAGACTCAACCACATATATAAAGCGTGTGCCCAGGAGGATAATTTCAACACATGCAAAAATGTAAACTATTTCTTTAAACCGCTTCTCCTACACACATGAAACAGAATATAATAACAAAAGCTACCGAAAAGTACTCCGATCTTATGCCACCGCTAAGTTTGATGGATAGCTCCGTCACACAGGCTTTACACGATATCGATCTAATCTTGTATATTGTATTATACAGTATGCATAATGTATTTTCGTTGTTTTTTACACGAACGAGTTTTCCTGTGTACATACAATTGTGGAGTAGCGCCAGGTATTTACATGGAATGTGCTAAGAACGTGTTTTGAAGAGAGACAAACAGGGAGAGAAAGCGCGTATTTTTTGAGACACGAGCGTTCCCGGTACACGACATGCACACACACCAAAAAGAGAATGAAATGTGTCTCTATGAAAATAAAAAGAAATATACAATACACTAGTTCTGTACAAATCTTTTGCTGATATATAATACTAATCTGCTCTATCTACCTGTATCCTTTTGTATGTCTTGTCGAGAGAAAAAAAAACAGAAAAATATGATATGTTGCACATTGGAGCAAGTGCATTGAAAGGAAGGAGAGAAAGAGAAAATCGTAATAGTAATAACAATATCGCACATTCATTTATTATCGCTAACCACACCACTCCTGACACCAGCAACACCATCAACGTACAATAAAAAGAACCACACGAAGTGAAATGTGAAGCGTCAACGTTCTCTAATTTGACATTAATATACGAATTTGCTGGCTCATATTTCAAGGCTCTAACAACGCAACAACATATACGCCGCACACGAAACGAATAATAACAACAAACACAACAACATGGAATGTCGTGAGTGAATGTTCGCAAGTAGGTGTGCACTACATACGTTGCACTACAATTCTGCACTACTTTTTTACTTTCTCCTTTCATATGAAAGAGGAGTGAAGAGAGAGAGAGAGAAGGGTGGGGGAGAAATTTTGAACTGACAGACGGCGGAACAATTTACAAGAATTTTTGAAGTGTTTGAAAAATAACTTGAATATACGCGCCATTTTATTTAGTAATGATCTCGTTAAAATTTACATACATATATAGCACCACTACCGCTACACCATTTTTACGGCTGCTCCCCCACAGCAGTTAGAGGGCTTCTCGACAACGATGACGAACACGTGTTTGCCTGGAACAAACACCAGGAGCAAGAGTGCTATTACACAAGTTGTGTACGAGTTGAATTGAAAGAGAGGGCAAATAGGAGAGGGGTTTGCCATGCCATGTTTTCTGTGAAGCGTGCATTCATAGATATAATACAGTAACATTAACAAGGGGGAATGAGTACACTCTTGAACGTTTTTCCTAAAGCAGAGCTTGTTTCAACAAAATAATATGAGCCACATCGGCAAAAACATAAACAAAACACGAACATAAAATATATAAATCAATAAATCTCGCTGCCTTTATCCGTTCCCAGGTTGTTGTAGGGATAAAAATGGGATTGCAGGTTGAAGAAAAATGGTTGGCTGGTTGCAAACAGTTGCCAGTATGTGTACATTTGTTTTATTTTATAATAAATTTCATCGAGTAGTCGACTAGGACATGTTTTTTTCAACAGAAGAAATTTACCACCAGCCAAGTACATTACGTACAGGAGGACAAATTATGAATTTATTATGTACTTGTTGACAGGTTAAGGAGAAAGTGGCACCTGACTCGGCATACAGTTAAATCCATAATAGGAACTGTGTATTAAACAAATTTGTCGGGCATTTCTTTCACGTCATTACGCATCGTTGGTATACATATAAGGAGCTGAATCATCCTTTTAAAAATGCAGTATAATGTGTCTATATAAGTCATATTTTTCTCGGGATACGCGTGTGTTTTGTCTGATTGCACAATGATAACGAAACAGAACATATTCATTAATCTCGACATTATTAATATTGACTGTGTAATGTTAGTGAAAGGTGGCTTCGAATAACCCAATTGGGTACACGTACTCAATTTCAAGAATCACAGAAAAAGTCACAAACAAACAGAAATGCAACAATGCGCTATACTTCTTTTTGCGTGTCTCGATGTACCTTTTATGTGCTCTTGTGTCACGCTACGCTATGTCTAAGGTAGAGAAGAAAAATTGTCGGAAAACTGCACCACCAGCATCTGGCAGAGCCAGTTCGTCCTAGTTTTGTCGACTCACACTATTTTTTTTTCATTTCGTAAAAATGCGAGCAATGTCTTCTTTGGGTTTTCCTTACCTGGTACTTGGATTGGCTTAGCCTTGCTGGTGGGTATCGGTAGTAGCAGCTTTGTTTTTCACACTGATCCATGAACACGACAAATAACACTGCGTATTGATTTCATCTCATCATTAGACCTTGTTTCATGTTAAAATATTGTCCTTTCATTTGTACATTCCACTACACTTAATTTACTTTCACTTTTTTAATCATTAGAGATAAAATGCTGAGAGAGAGAGAAGGACGGTTTGTGAGCACACAGGGGATTGTGCTCATAACATTTGTGGCTACAAAATAACGTTTCCAGCAGCCATATAAAACGAGAACAAAAGTTCATGGCTGGGAAAATTATAAGTAATTGAAGTAGTTTCTCCAGAGCTTTAGTTCATATCATAATAATTCTTTACTTCCATGTAACTTTCTCCAGAGTAGACTTGCCGCGGTGTAGTAGCAGTTGTAGTAGCAATAGCAGTAATGGGTAGCAGTACAAGTAAAAGGTACTACAGTATCACTTTCTCCAGCTATTTTGCACATTTCACAATGCTATGATTTAAACTACAGAGCTTCATGAGCGGTGAAGAGAGGAGAGAACGCGTGAATGAAAACGTATAGATCGTTAGGGAGACTCGGAGTTGCGCGTAATTCACCCGTCTGACGTTACCGTTTTACTCGCAGTCTTGTGTGTAGACAAAGTATCAGTTAAAACCTCCATAAACGAGCGTCGTCATCCTTACATTTATTACATTTTAGAATTCACATCTTTTATCCTTCCAGGTGGAAAAGTATCTGCGTATCTGCACTGCACTGCCACATACTATCAAGAGCATTGTAACTTAAATCATGGTTTATTTTTTTCGGTTTGCTCCCAGAAGGGTGCAACAAGCACTGTTTACAGCTATCCTTGTTAAACCTTACATTTTAGTGGGATGACACAAGTTCGTCAATATCCTCATTTGGAAAACACCCAGAGGAACGATTGTTTGCATGTTCCAGCACACACTCACCCCGTTTTGTTACGTGCTCAGTTTCCTAACAATTCTGCTTTTTCGGATGCAGCATCAGAACCCTCTGCCACGACGACTGCTCGAGTGATATTTGATCCACTGTCAAACAGTGTCTACTTCCACGTTGTGAAAACCGACAGAGAAATGTTTAATTCCATAGATTAAGGAAATAAATATGTGACCGTAATAAGTAAGTGTCACATGCTACGCAGCAGTCATACCTTTACATTGTTGTCTGACAGAATGCTAACAATTTCACCATAATTTTGCCTTGCAACCAAATTTTACACTCATTTACGCATGAATTTACAAAATTACCCCACAATTCGCCGGAAGGGACAACTTGCGATGCCGCTTCTGCTATGTTGTTTCTGCGGGAAAGTTTCTTGTGAAGCAAGAAGCTAAAATACACATACCACACACAGGTTGCCTTCCCTCTGAATTTTTCGTGTAATTTGATGCAAAGTCATAAAAATGTAATAATCATATCTACTGACAATGATGCCTTTTGCCTCTACTGCTGCCACCACTGTTTCTGCTGATGATGTGGGTGATTATCATGAGGCAATTCTTGCTCGGTCGGCTTTGAGCCAAAATACTTTTTCTGTTGCTACTTCTACTTTGCCATTCCTTCGGACATACAAACTTTTTATACAATATGTTCCAGCAATAATGCACTGCTGCTATGTAGGAATCCCATCCTTGTTGTCGTCGTTGTGTACAAAAGAATGAGCTTGTTTCCCTCCGAAAGAGCGAACAGGACTGAAGTAACGTGTGGAATTTGCTGAATTACCTTATCTCTTGTTCCCGTCCTCATACAACGTTATCCCTTGGTATGCTACCGATGCTCCAGTAGCAGGGAGAGCAAGAAGCACACACGCATTCACACAGACAGATCTGACGATGTACGATTTTCAAGAATGGAAGAAAGATGGCAAGGAGAAAAAAAGAGGGAGAAAGAATGTAGAGATGCACATTGCATTACACATCATCATCATATACACATATACAACGGGCACGAGCTCACAGATATGCACAGACACGCCGAGGGTTATGTACACATTAACAAGAAACAGACAAAAAGGAGAAGACGAAGGAGAAGAAACTATTTCCCCCTTTTTTGCTTCTCTCAATCCCTCTTGCTCCTTTCTGAGGAGACAGCAGCAGTAGCAGATGATGAGAAGACCGAGGAGAAGGGCGCACACAAGAAAGAGACAAAGTGAAGAGTGAGAACCTTGTGAAATGGAATGTATGTTCCAAGAACGTTGTTCTACTACTACTAGAACCATTCCAAATGATGTGCCTCTTGTACTTTTCCTACCAGTAGGACAACAACAACGGAGTCGACTACTACCACCACCAGTACCACTACAACTACCATCATCATCCCATTACCAACAGTAGAGGTTCTCTAGTGCTACACAGTAGCTGGAGTGAATACACTTTTTTTACTTTTCCTGCTTTCCAGTCAGAAAGAACGAAGCCACTGGTAAGAACGGCCATACAAAGTAGTAAGAGAGAGAGAAAGAGAGAAAGGGATTCTGAACAATGAACAGATATTTTGCCTTTACCACCATATATAATGCCCTGCCACGACCGTACGTAATAATAGGTACACAATAATATATGGGTATATGAGTGTTTTCCTGCTACTACATGACTGGATCATTACATTTTGGAATACAAGCTGACAAGCACAAGTTTCTCCGTATAAATGTTGTATTGTAAAGGTGGACGTGCATAGGCTGGTATAAAAGCTATATATCAAAAGCACCAGGAAAGCCAAAGAATATAGCAGTTTAGGTTTAACGGAAGGATGAAAACGACGACGAGGACGACGAGAGTTGAGCTAGTCCCGTGTACACACACATACACTTTCTCTCTCTTGATCGCTTGCTTACTAACTTACAGGGGTACGCCACAATACAGAGGAGAGAGAGAGAACGAGTAGTATCAGTAGTGGGAGCATAGAGAGAAGCGGCGTATGGGGTATAAACAGAAATAGAAGGCAAACGAGAGAAAGAGAAAGCAGCGAAAGAGGATGAAAATAGGGAGAGAGAGAGAAAGAAGGGGAACGACGACGGCAAAAAGACTGTCGGTTTGCAACGAGAAAGAAGAAAAGAAGAGAAAGAGAAAAGAGTTGAAAGCTTGCAAAAGTCCCAACTAAATACACAGGAGAAAGAAGCAGTTTTGGTTAAAACTTTATTTCGTCGTCCGCCACTCGATAGGGATGTACCCAGAGAAAAATCGTAGGAGTGTGGGTTGTGTGAATGTAGTATATGTAAATATGTCCATATATGATTTTTTGAATAATAGGAACATTTTAGACGTGTCATGGGTATAACAACATTTATACGAGAACACGACCATTTGTGTATTTTCTTTCGGGCACTCTTTTATGGAATATGAAGAAAGTACACGGTAGCTATTTGCTACCATCACCACGACAGTCACCAGTCACCACATGAAAAACAATAGCAAAAATTGTTGGTGGTACTGGTGTAGGCATGTACTATGGCTGCTGAAATAACTTGGGCCGCGTTACGGGTTTGATAGCTGCTACTATTATGGTGATATCAACAACAGAAAAAAGCAGTAGTGCGTAAAGGGAGCAAAGTAGAGTGGAATTTTTCAGAGAAGCCAGTGGTGGTAGTGGGAGGGAAAGAAACGAAATAATTTGTACGAGAAAAAAGATACCATTGCCACCGTCAACACAAGAGAGGGAGAGAGAAAACATCACATCAGAGTTCTCACATTATAGCAAAGAGCAGTTCTGAACTGGTCGTTAAAAATAAATGGATGTACCTATGTAATGTACTGACTTGGGTGTATGTATTATGTTACGTCAGTAAAAGCACAAAAGAAACCAGTAATTGCATTTGCTGGTAAAGGAGCAGCACCACCAGAAGGAAATTCGGTACTATTGTTGGTACTTCTGGGAGTCCGGGGGAGGAATTAGCCACAAATAGGATATAAGAGGAAATCGCACGAAGCAAGAAAAGAGGGAATGAGTAGGTCGGAATTAAAGTAATATGGACCTGTACATATCGTTCGTAATTAGTGCTGAAATTGGCACATGAATGTAAAATCGAGGGACAACTTGAAAGTCCTAAACAGATGGTGTAAGAGGGAGAAATGGAGAACGAAATATAGTGAAGAAAATGAATCTACGAGAAGCTTGAAATTATCTGCGTGTCACGTATTATGTATTATAGTTTCCGTATGTAGTAGCGGCGTGGTGGGAAATATTAAAAAGGAAAGAGTGATAGAGGACGGAAAACTAATGTTTACTTTAATAAAACAATACATTTTTATTCACTGGCTGCATCTGTACGTACGAGGGACGTCTGCGAAATAATGAAAGAAATTGATTTATCCATATTTCATCAACAAATTCATAGTTTTGAGCGGTTGATATGTCAATCGATCGGAAATTGCATCGGATTTACGGGGCATGAAGACATTTATTTACGAGTTTTGAAGTAAAGGATAAGATGGTATTGCCGATGGAACCTAGTCACTTTATAGTTTTCTTAAAGGTGTCATCATACCCATCATAAATGAGACTGGACAATTGACATCAAATTACGACAACATAGCATCGGACGATCGATCCTATGGTAAGTTTTATCATGTAAACAATCCTGATTTCTTTTTTTAAATATCAAGAATTACATGCTTTTATATACAGATACAGTGACACATAATTATAATAAAAAATAAATTAAATGTAACTTGAGAGCCCATAAACTTGTCTTAGACACCCCTACATTGAGCTGTGCTGAAAACTTTTCAGGTTTCTTTGTTATAATGCTTGCACTTACGTTCAAATCAGATCGAAAAGTTAATTTTTATGATCAGTAATTATAATACACAGTTGTTTTTTTATTTATTCTACGTTAGAGATATATAAGTATTTTTTCTAAAGCACTTTGCGATTTTATCTCAATATTTCACCCATTTAATATTTGGGTTCTGGTTAACCATGTCATGTGTTATAGGTAATCCGAAAACCCATAGAATTTCCAATCGATTAACACACATGATTATAGAAACCGGGAGTGGATGGGAGACATGTCCCCCAGCGTTGAAAGATTCAAGGGATTAGGAGGGGGAGGGTAAGTGGTCACAATGTAAATATTATAGGGTGGATATGTCCCCATACTTTACTACTTTAGCCATACACACAAAACTTGGATAGGGTTTAGTAAAATATGTATAAATCAAATTCTTTCATTGTTTAGTGAACGTCCTACGTACAATAAAAAGCTGTAGCGCGTGGCAATATATCCTATCATAATGATGAAATATATTTAGAAAAATAAATGTTGTATAATACTTTATACTACCGTGGGAATAGTATCTAATTTCACCAGCTGTAACTATGTGTCCGACGTGCCTTGTCTCATTTCTAAAATTTTCTTCCTTTTATTATTATTATGATAACTCCTGTTATGATCAATGCTAGTTTGTATAAATGTTGTGTACTGTTTGAAAGGACAGTATGTTACTATTTTTATTAAAATGCATTTTATTTGGTTAGGCTTACTTGCGATTGCAATAACCAATGACAGATAAAATGTGAAATTATGGAGGATCTTGGAAACGAGATTTCATGACTTTATGCTTAAAGCAAACAAAGGACAAAGGGATAAATGCATTGACAAATTAATAGGAAAGATAAATCCTTCCTGGTTTATTAGGTAATATAAAACGGATAGACTTTTTATTTTTTTCATCGGCACTTTACAACCTTCCCTGATTTAGCAAGTTCACGAGAAAACTGATAACAAGGGAAACTCCGGGAAATAAGAATTTGATGGCCCTGTGCCACTTAGATGTTTGCTACTTTGGTGGGATTCCCAACACAATACAAGTCAAATAAAATGCGTATAACGACTATAAAGAAGCACCTGTTCAACTTGCCACGCCTGATAGGCAATTCGAAAAAAAAATAGCAAAAGTCAGCTAGCGACCGCTGTACTAAAATAAATTGAAACATTCTCATAAAAGGACATGGAACCAAGTGTTAAGATTTCAAATGTTTTCCACATTAGAAACTATTCAAAATCTATACTATCAAGAGATAAATAGATTAATTTTCGCTTTAATTGAAGCGCAATACGTACATATATTCCTTGGACAACGAATATTTTTCGTGGAAAACCCTAGATTAATTTAGATGCCATTGATGATAGTGATATTCTCCAGCAACTTGTATTTTATTTTATAATAATGATACGAGTTTAAAGGTCGCGAGTTCGCAGTAATATGACAACAACAATATGCTTCGGTTAAAAGCCATCGTCATTCCATGGTCTTTTCCAGCGCATGAAAGACATTCCGTCGGAGAAAGCCTTTTTAATGTTAGAAACACGAGTTCTTCTGGGAGGCATTTGGAAGCTTGAGCGTGAGGAATGTTGAAAAGAGAAAAGAGACAAGTGGCAAACTGTCTACCACTATTGCTGCAAAAAGTAACCATTGCACAGTGGAACAGCTCGACAACTCATTTTATCACCAAGAACTTTGGCCAACACACACTCGCTGCCTTTTCGTACGAGGAGGATTTCATATGAAATAATAGCGCTGCACTTTCAATGTCAATATCTCGTTCGGAAATAGTCACGTACGTAAGTAATACGTAACAGTCTTTCCTCGTAACGTATGTACGGTGACAGAAGGAGTGGGAAGTATTTTAATGAACGGCTAACTTCATTGTCTTTACACTGAACATAAAACACGAACATAAGAATTCATTCTTAATGTCTCATGTAAGCAATAGAAAATTTTTGAAAGATTCAATATTGAAATACATCTTCAGATAAAGTGGCGATGAGTAATGCGACGGTTTATTATAAGGTTTAATTGGTCGATAATTAAAACATTCTTATTATAACTCGTCTACCTG